>JAOBSW010001038.1:0-63559 GCA_026214975.1 Gentiana macrophylla | reverse complement strand
TCTGGTCTCTTTTTAAACCCGACTTGATCATCGATTAGTTTGCTCGACTTGACCGCTTGCCTGTGGATGAGCTACCGAGGTGAATCGCTGGTCGATACGATACTCACTGCACCATTCTCTAACCTTACGATCTTCGAACTGGGTACCGTTATCCGATATCAGAGCCTTCGGGATCCCGTACCTGCACAAAATATCGACCCACAAGAACTTTTTGATGGTTGCAGCTTTGATGTCCGGTATGGCCTTAGCTTCGACCCACTTCGTGAAGTAATCTACAGCCACGACCACATATTTACGATTTCCCGGAGCTCGGGGTAGGGGTCCCACGATATCGACTCCCCACTGATCAAATGGCCATGCTGACGAGATGACGTTCATGTCTTGCGCTTGTTGATGGGAGATATTATCATGAATCTGACAAGTGTTGCATTTTTGGACAAGAATATTCGCATCTCGTTGCATCGACGGCCAAAAATACCCAAATAATCTGCATTTTCGAGCTAACATTCTAGCCCCGCAGATGGTTTCCACATGCTCCTCTATGAATTTCTTCCAAGAGATATTCACCTTCGGTTTCGTATACACATCTTAACCATGGACTCACAAAAGATTTCCGATAGAGGATGTCGTCCGAAGAACGATATCGAGTGGATCAGTAGTCGAACTTTTCTAGATTGTACCTTATCACCGGTAGTATATTCCGTCTTTGAGGTAAAGAGCGATCGAGTCCATCCACGTGGCCTCTCGAGTAATCGGTGGGCCTCTGCCTCGATGTAGCTCCTATCGGTCAGTAACTCGACTAGAACCTTCTTACTTGACATGAAGGTTGAGGCCAACTTGGAGAGCGCATCGGCTCTCTTGTTCTGACTTCGGGGGACCTGCTCGAATTGAACCGTTTTGAACTTTGGTATGAGGCTCTGGACAACTGCTAAGTAATTCTTCATGGTTTCTTCCTTAGCCTCATACTCCCCTTTTACATGTTTGACCACCAACTGCGAGTCACTGTAAACCGACAGATCTTCGACACCCGGCCTTCCGGTATGAGCTTTAAACCAGTAATCATGGCCTCATACTCGGCCTCGTTGTTAGTTGCTTTGAAGTCGAATCGAAGGGCGTATGGGAATTCCTCGCCTTTCGGACTTACCAGGAGGAGCCCTGCTCCTGCCCCTTCCTTACTCGATGCCCCATCGACCTGTAGAGTCCATTTTTCCTCCGGACCTCGCTTTTCTTGATCGAGTTGGACAGAGATTCCTTCAGCCAAAAAATCTGCCAAGGCCTGTGCTTTAATCGCAGTTCGAGGTACGAACTCGATGTCGTACTGGGCCATTTCTATTACCCATTTCGCCAATCGACCTGAAGTATCAGGCTTTGCCAAAATTTGCTTCAGTGGTTGGTCGGTGACTACCACTATAGGATGAGCTTGAAAATAGGGCCTCAACTTTCTCGAGGCATGAACAAGACATAATGCTAGCTTCTCGGCTGGTGAGTATCGGATCTCGGGGCCATGTAGTGCTTTACTAACAAAGTATATTGGCACCTGGCCATGTACCCCTTCTCGGACCAGAACCGCACTCACTGCTTCCTCACACACGGCCAGATAAACCAACAACTTTTCCCCTTCTCGAGGAGAAGTGAGGGTAGGTAATTCTGATAAATAAGTCTTCAACTCTTGAAAGGCTGTCTGACATTCATCATCCCAATGAAAAGGACTGGCCTTTCGGAGTATCTTGAAAAATGGTAGTGCACGCCAGTCTTTGATCTCGATAGGAATCATTGAGAGCGCCATTCGACCCATGAGCCTTTGTACTTCCTTGATATTTCGTGGAGTGCGGGCATGTTCTTCAATGTATCAATTTTATCCGGTTTGCTCAATCCCGCCCTTCGAGATCATATAGCCCAAGAACTTACCCGACCTAACTCCAAAGGTACACTTCTTCGGGTTTAGCCTCATCTGTGTTTCTCTCAATACCTCAAAAACCTCTCGAGCATCGACTAGGTATTGTCTCATAGATCGACTCTTGATAAGCAAGTCGTCTACATAAACTTCCATACATCTACCAATTTGTCTTGCAAATATCTTATTGATCGCCTCTCTCCGTATGTCGCCCAAAGATTCTTTAATCCGAATGGCATGGTCACATAATGTAGGTGCCGACTTCTGTGATAAACGCTGCTTTTTCCGCATCTCGAGGATCCATTAAAATCGATGGTATCCTTTATATGCATCTAAGAAACCAAAACTTCAAAATCAATGGTTGAATCTACTAACTCGCCGATTTTGGGCGTGGATACGAGTCTTTGGGCACGCTTTGTTCAAATCAGAAAGTCCACACACATGCGCCAACTACCGTCAGGCTTCTTGACTAAAACCGGGTTAGCTAGCCATTCTCAGGTATAATACCTCTTTTACTATCTTGGTCGCTAGTAGCTTGCCGACCTCTAATTCGATAGCCTCGAGTCGATCCAACGCAAAATTTCTCTTTTCGCTTGATCGGCTTTTAGCCTGGTCAATCTCGAGCTTATGAACCGCGATGTCGGTGGACAGTCCCGGCATGTCGGTGGCTTTCCAGGCAAAGATGTCTCTGAACTCGATTAAAGCTCGACCAAGAGTCGTTTTTCCTTCTTTGGGATCCAAATCCCGACTTGCACACATTGATCGCCCTCTCCCACCACCTGTAGTCGGACATTTTCAATCGCATCACCGGAGACCCAACTCTTCTCCTCTTCTTCCTCTGGAATCAGTTCCTCGATTAGGACTTGTTGAACCGCCATCTTCCCATTCATGACAACATAGTTACAACTCCGAGCGACTTCAACGTCTCCTTATACTTCGTGGGAACCGTTCCTAGTGGGAAACTTCATACTATTATGAAAAGTCGATATGATAGCACGCAAGTCGAAGAGCGCAGGTCGTCCTAGGATAACATTGTACGCAGAGGGAGCCTTGACCACTACATAGCTTAATTCAAGTGTCCTTCCTTTCTCGCCGTCCCAACTCGCCGTGAGTAACTTTATCGAGCCCATGGGATGGATCGCTTGCCCCGTGAATCCAAACAGGGAGACGCTATGGGGCTAGATCCTTCTCTTTCAACTTCATCGCTTGAAACGCCGAGTGATATATAATGTTCATCGCACTCCCGTTATCGATCTGGACTCGATACACACGGGCTCGGCTAATAATCGTTTTCAATAACTAACCTTTCGCCGTGACTCATTGACTTGGGGATATCATCTCGAGGGCCGTATCCGACTTCGCCGTGAACTGAGCCGCTTTGCGCTCTCTCGAGCTACAAGTCGGCTCTTCGCCGGTCCGGTCTTTATCACTCTCACCAGGACCAAAGATTGTGTTGACATAGTTAATCGGTCGATTATCTTCATATCTATCTCGACCAAAATTCTCTCTCGTTGTTTCCTTCTCGACCCGGGATCGATTCCTCGGAGGTGATCGGTCCTTCGTCTTTGGGCATCTCGACCTCGGTTCCCGCCTTGATCGGAGTTTTTCCTCTTAAATTCCCCACGCCCTGGGCCCATCATACCGAGATCTCATCCAACAACTTCGCCTAGCTTTCCTTCCCGAATGCGACGCCGATATCTCTATTCAGTCGATACAATCCTCTGCTGTATGGCCTATATCTTCGTGAAAATCACAAGATTTGCTTGCATTCCTCTTTTCTCGAGGCTTCTTCAACGGTGGCGGTTTCCTCGCCAAGTTTTTTGAAAGCATAATCGACAACACCTCAGATCGAGGTCGATTGAGTGGGATAAAGTCCTTATCACGTGAGGGTCCCTTCTTGCCCCCACGGTCTGAGGTGGACGTGTCGATACGGTCCCAAACTGATGGCTTGCTTTCGACATCCTGCCTCTTGGACTGATTCCTGTTCGGACCTCGGGTGTCCTTCTTGGATTCCATCCAGTCGGATTGGGTGTGCCGCCGCACGGCCTCTTCCCCTTGACAGAATCTATGCACCACATTGACACATTCGTCCATGGTATGGGGAACGTCTCTGCTCAACTTCATGTACAACTTAGTATTATGCAGCCCCCCTACGAACGATGTGATCAGAAGTCGGTCATCTGCATCCTTGACCTGCATGGCCTCGAGATTAAACCTTTTCAAATACTCCATTATCGTCTCATCTTTTGTCGCCTCACGCTCACGAGGTGCGTGGCGCCGAGATGAAACTTATTTGACTATAAACGCATCTCGGAACTTTCGAGCGAGCATGGAAAAATCGGAGATCGACCACCGTCGTAGCTTCGCGTGAACCATTCTCTTGCTCGACCTACGAGTAGCGTCTCGAACGCCCGACAACAAGATTGCATCGGTGCCCCATCCAACCTCATTTGAGACAGATACTGTGGAGATGGTCCTCCGGTCGGTGGTGCCATCATAAGGTTCTATCTTTGGTATCTTAAACCCTCGGAAGCTTAGGAAAGCTCTCGATCTCCTTCGTGAAGGGAGACTCGAGCCACAACGAAACCTGGTTCTTTCCCAAAATTGCATTCAACTCTTCCCTGGCGCTATCATCATCCTCTCTCTCGTGTTTTTGGTGGATCTCACGCTCTTCCTTTCCACCGAGCTAGATGATGCGCTTTATTTCGCCCCCTGTGAGTCTGCTTTAGGTTTGTCCACGCTTTTCTTCGGCGCCGCTTCCGCCATAGCTTCTTTACGGCGGCGTCGCTCGCTTTTCGCCGTGCCGTAATCGCCTCGGCGATTATCTCCGACATTACCTCCAAGTCCGCCCACTAACCGATCCATAAGCGTCCGATATTCTCGGAGCAAGAGCTTGCTTTTATGGTTGGTGGGTTTCCTGAGCAGGGTTCAAAGCCGGATCTTTTCCCTCGCTTCGCTGAGGATCGTCTTTGAATAAGATCCAAGGCGGATCTTCGCCTCCTTGCATATCCGAGATCGATCGCTCGTTCATCCTGGAGCCTTGATCGACCGCTTTGATGCGCTTTTGGATGCGATTTTCTTGGGAGGCATCGTGTTTTTGCGTATTCAATCAATAGAGGCCCTCCTTCTAGCGCCATGACGATGACAAATTATGTCACCTTAAAGATTTGAGCCATAATTTAATCTAGTGATGAACACACAAGAACCCTAATGCCAAAAAGAGGAATGAGGGTGGATTTTATGTATCTGGTGAGTCCAAGATCAGTATCTTGGATTGCCTACGTATCCTGTTCGATTCCTGGAATCAAGCCTTACGTAGTTTCGGAATGGGGTATTTATAATGACAATACTTGCCTAAACCCTAAGGTTGAGTCGGCTTGTGTTATTGTCATCCTTACCATTAAATGGACCTTGACCCTTGCCCAAGCTATCGTCGTGGGTGGATACCGGTGGCGCGGACTCTGTCCTCGGTGTCGATCATCGCCGACTTGCGGTGATCGACCTGGGACTCATTGTCCTACATCGCTAGGGTGGTGTGGACTCTATCCTATGGACTTGTCATCTCACACCGCTTTCGGTAGTCGATAGTCGTAACCGGAGCCGATTAAATGGCCCTAACCTCGATCCTAGGTCTCGACATAAGTGTGTTGTAGCTTGTCTATAACGTGATGATTGAACCGATAGACGACACGTGGAGGGAGTGAAACCCTGTATCGTCAGTGAGAAATTACGGTATATATATAAATATCCAACTAATTGACTATTCACCCACGTAGGAGGCTAGGACTCACTCACTTGAATTTTTTATTTTTTTTATTTTTGTTTTGGAATGACACACATTATTATAACAAGTTCCTATGCTTGTCCCCTAGTCTAGCAGTAAGACTAGTACTCTATTAATTCTTCAGGAAAAGCAGACATGACTCATGAGGCCTAGGCAGCATCCCCCAATAAATACAACAAAATTTCTGTACCCCCGTCTGTAAAAACTCTGTAATATATTATAACATATATTACTTTAATAATGAAGAATATATTTATACATATTTTACTTTTAATACAAACCTTAGTTTATAAGTAAGAAATGTGGTTCATAATCCAGTTACGATATTCATGTTACACCTATCATATGACTCATTTCACTATGGTTGTTTTCTTAACCTTAAAAAAGAATTATACTACATTTCTAAGGTTGGAGTACCCACCAGAGGACCCCACTGTTTAAATCTTAGGACATGTAAATCGATGAATGCGTGTTAGTTGTTCGATAGTTGTCGATAAACCCATTTTGTTAGAAGGTGTCGTCTATTTAAGTAACTCAATCCCTACACTCTAAAGACAAGAATGTCACGTCATTATGACATCTCACCTCATGACAGTTGAGTTGCGCGTTTTTAGAGGAATTTTTTTAAACGTCAAATGACACAAAATTTTGTGTTAATGAAACAGTGGAAATGTAAGAAATGGAAAGTGTAGTGTTGTACCCTTAAAAAAAAAAAGAAAAAAAAAGTGTAGTGTTGATTCAACGATAAAGAATCATAAAATTAAACACAACATAATATTTACATTATTTATCATTGTTTAGTACCTATATATACATTGATGATCATGTGGATCACAAATCATTGACGTAAAAATGCGTTTGGTCGTTTGTTATAATAATTTAATTGTGAAACAAGCATATGTGAAACAGAAATATGAAGTTAGTTAGCATATCACTTGTTTAGCTAGCCGGTATAGTCTGACCGACCAATCGGTTTAATTTGACCGATCAACCGATAAAAAGCTCTCCGACCAATCGTCCTTAGGCCCTCCTATTGTATAGAGCCGGTCCTGGTTAATTATTGCCACAACTATTCAGACTCAAAATAGATACAACACAATTTTACATCAATAATGATGATAAATGTACATCATGATCAATTAATATTATATCAGGACACCTCTACTATTTGTCTCACATGCAGACCTCTATACTCACCTAAGGCTATTATGCGTATATCACATTCTATAGAAATTTTTCTTTGTGATCGCAAATACCGAAATTTGAACAACATAATCGGATTCTGAGGTACCAGTTGATTTATCCAATGAGCGGAGCGAGTGGAATACTTGTAACTCCTTGGGCACTTGCTTTTCAGTCCCCTCATTTTGAAGCCGGATATTTTGTGTTGTAAGCACCTTTCCGCTCTTTGATATCAGACTGCTCTCGAATCCGCTGTGCCAATACGATCTTTTTACATCAATAATGATGATAAATGTACATCATGATCAATTAATATTACATCAGGATCTAAGATATAGGTCGAAGTAGATTGTATCACTCGTTGTAGTTGACTTGTTGTTAAATATCTAAAGTCTTTTAATATATGATATGAACAGTGACATATGTCCTTAAAGGCACACATTTCATGGCAGTAGTTAGTGATAAAAATGACTAGCTATCAGTTCTTAGGCTGCACACCTCGATGATCTCCCACGACCCCATCAGATAGGAATATAAACTAAAAGAAACGAGTTATTTTTGAGTGATAAGAGACACATATACTAGATAGGGTGATTCTGATGCAGGGAGGCTTTATTGGACTCAGCTGTCAGATTTGTGACACGTGTGTATAAGAAAAAAAATGTTTTTGTCTTATATACACGTGTCACAGCTTCCCGACTACCAGTCTAATAACCTCTCCCCGCATCGTAACTAACCTCTTGTATAAAAGAATTCTACAACTAACTACGAGGTTAATTAGAAAATAACAGACAATAACAGAACATGTTTTATATTTTAAGAGTAATGATACAAACACAACTACCAATATCACGACGAATGAATAACACAATCATATACATGACGCTGATCTTGTAAGATTTACATCATGATCAATTTAGACTCATTATGGTTAACGGTAATGATGACCGTTAGCATCTTCGTTATTGGACAAACTGCTGCGCGCCTCATATCATTACTCATATTTTAAAGCATTTCCTTTGAATTTAAAGAATTCACACACACACATATATAAACTATGCACCGAATTGATATATGATATAGCTACACACACTATTCACCTGAGTTTATTGCAATTAATGTATATATGTAGTGGTCTGGGATGGCAAAAACTACCCGTTACCCGGATTCCGTCCCGAACCCGATCCGAACGGGTCAAAATACGAGGGTTTGGCCAGGCGGGGCGGCGCGGGGATAAAATTGCTACCGTGACGGGGGATAGGGGTGAGGGCGGGGGTATAATATATGCAGATAGTATAAATGCGACCTGCTCTCACGGATGCACTTTTCAACCCGCCCCACGGGTACCGTTATAATTATATATATAATAATATTCTATTTTAATTTTATTCTCATTTCTCAATATCTAAATACCCTAACCTTTCAGTCAGAAAAAAAAAAAAAAAAAACACATTACACATTTACACATATACATCACATTTACACGTATACGTCCAGCTGAATGCTCAATTTCTCATTCAGTCATTCACCCCAAATTATTCAACCCTAGACTCCCGCATTTTGCTTTCAAGTTCGCCATCGCCGATTCAACCCTAGACTCCCGCCGCCGCTCTGCTCTGCCTCTGAAGTCTGAGCTCTCCGCCTCTCCGCCTCTCCGCCTCTCGCTTTCTCCAGTTCTCCCTAGAGCCTGCAGGTACGCTGCCTCTGAAGTCTGAATTATTTCATGTACGCTGCATCAATTTATAGATTCGCTGGTTTTTGGAGCTTGAAAATTGGTAATTTTGTTCATCTATTTTGTTCCTTGTACTTAAGTGAATTATTGTTGCTGCTGTGCTGCATATTTGAATTTCTTTTCTGATATTTTCTTCCTTTTTTGAATAATGGTTGAATAGCTTGAATTATTTTCTTCCTTTTTCTGATATTTATTTTGACAAACCATGGTTACGAGGTTAGTTCGAATTTCAGTAAAAGCTATCTATCATTAACTTCACTTCAAAAATCAAAAGTATGTCGACTCCAGAAGGTTCTTCAACCACTCCACTAAGTTCTCCCGATGGTTCATCGCCTTTGCCTCACCTTATCGTGATTGATCCTAATAATGATGTCATTATGGATGTTGATGATGACAAAGAAATAGAGCGTGATGTTGAAATTGGAGGAAAATACAGGAGTGAGGTTTGGACGCATTTTTCCCAAATCATACGTGGCGGAAAAGTTGTCAAAGCAAGGTGCAAGTATTGCAAAACACTTTTAAAAGCCGAATCTAAAAATGGAACCAAGAGTATGAAGGAACATCACAAAAATTGTAAAAGGAAGCCACATGTTCCTGGGAGTGAGAGCATTAGACAAAAGGTATTAACATCAAATTTCATGAAAGGGGAGGGGAAAAGTTCCATAGAAACTTATTCATTTGACCATGAGTTTTCTAGGAGACAACTAGCTTGCATGATTATCTTACATGAGTATCCTCTCTCTATGGTCGAGCACGTTGGCTTTAAGAGATTTGTACAATCTCTTCAACCATTATTCAAAGTTGTTTCTCGGAACACATTAAAAAAAGACATTTTCAGAATCTTTGACATTGAGAAGAAAAAGACTATGCAACTGATTGAAGATAATGAAAGTAGAGTTTCAGTGACGACCGATATTTGGAAGAAGATGTCTTGCCATGTTCAAGAGCAAAAGAAGGGGAACAATTTGATATATTGGCTTGGTGGAAATCCAATGGATTAAAGTATCCAACTTTGCAAGCCATAGCTAGAGATATATTAGCTATACCAATATCCACTGTTGCTTCCGAGTCTGCCTTTAGTGCCGGTGGGAGAGTTATTAGTCCACATCGTAATAGGCTTCATCCTAAGACCTTAGAAGCATTGATGTGCGCTCAAAGTTGGTTATTAGCTCTTCAAGAAGGTATTTTTATTAGTTTATTGTCTTTTATCTTTAAAATCATACACTAATCTTATATTATTCATTCTAATTTGTTTAGGCGAGGATCGCGAAGGTTTTGGAACAATCGGTGATGAGGAGGCTGATGATTGTGAGACGTCAAACATTACTAATATTGATTGAGGTATTAATGATTTACTATCTTGTTTAATATTGTTTAATATGTTATTTTAATAGTTGGTTCGATTGCATCTTAGGTTCCGTTCGATTGCATCTTGTCATCTTCTAGTGGGGATAAACTATGAAGACTTATTCTATATTGTTCTATTACAGACTCAAAGTTGGTTATTATTCTATGTTGTATTAGTGCGCTCAAAGTTGGTTATTATTCTATGTTGTATTAGAGGATTGAAGTTTGTATTTTATTGTGTTGGAGTTTGTATTTTGTTTTGGTTGTGTATAATTTCACTATAATTTGCTTGAGATTCGGAAAAGGCGTAAATTGGGCGGGGGCGGCGGGGACCAGGCTAAATGAAGTCGAGGGAAACGGGGGGGCGGGTAACTCATTCTCTCGACGGGGCGGGGCGGGGCGGGTGGAAAATATTTCCCCCGCAGGGGCAGGGGCGGGGGCGGGGGAGTATTCAAAAGTTCGGTTATGCGGGTGGGGGAGCATAAAACCCGTCCCGAACCCCCCCGTTGCCATCCCGTCATCACGGCCGGCCCAACACTAAGGCGGTCGAGATCAGAACGCCCTGCACTTTGCATGATGATAAGACTAAATGATTCATAAATGTTCGGGTCAATCTTGAGCCGCCCGTTCTTCGCTTTAGTGCAAAAGAAATTAATCCGAAGTTAATGAAGATTTTTATGTTTCACGCTTATATGGGGTGAGCATGACATTATTTTACCGATGTGAGATTTTATAGAGACGGTGGTCTTAGGCCCAACGGTGTCCCGAGGGCCCAAAAAAATTCCGTGCAGATCCAATCCGATCCAACATAATATAATGTTTTAATGTTTTTTTATTTGAATTAATAAAAGTCAAAAAACAATTAATCGAACCGATAAAGACCCTTTTTTTTACTCCTGCCTAATTGTTAAATAAATAATTTTTCAACTAAAATAACTAATTCGATAACTTGGCCTTAGATCCAAAAAGTTTCAAGACGGGCCTGGTGGTCGTTTTCATGCAAACATTTAATTTATTTTCACAAGTGAGACAACATAAAACAAGGAAAAGAAAAGGTTACGTAATGCAAATGAAAGATCAAAGGACAACGACTATACATTAATACTATACAAAATCTCTCACAGCCAAATTAGCATAAATACCTGCATGCATGCATGGGGACTGTTTGAATTAATGGTCCCCCTACCTAGCTACCCTACGCACCCCAACCCCAACCCAACCCCAACCCCCACCCCCAAATCCCCGCCCCAAAGCATCAGTTTCTTTTCTTTTAACTGACCAACTGACAATGTCCTAGATCTTCTCCTAAGATTTGTTTTGATAATTTTTTTTTGTTGTCTTTGTTTTTTTTTTTTTTTTTTTGGGTTGTGCTTAAAGTCCCTTATCCTAAAACCACTTATTCGATTAATTCGGAATTCTTGTTCGGATCGTCGTCATCTGAAATCACTTTACTTTCTGCGTAAGGCGCGATCAAGAGCTTCTGAATATTCACATATCATATATAGATTTTTTTTTTTTTTTATTGTCTTGCTTTGCATGCCCCAGTATTTTTATAGTAGTATTATTATTACTATATGATCATGTGCAGCTTGGCGGTTCCTTTTGGCCTTTATTGTCTCCTACTTCAACTACAAGCTCACTTAATTAATACGCCGTACTGTACTTGCTGTTACAAACTATTCTGACATTATAAACAAATATCGTAATATGATATGTGAATATTGTAACTCTTATGTTGTAACCGTGAGACCTCTCTTCATATAGATGTCCACATCACGTATTCATGCGAGGTCATCTTACTATGTCATATCATGGATAATGTTACGCACTGATACATCGAATTCTGACATTTATTAATTGTATCAGAGTTATTGCACATAGCCACGACATCATGTCAACAACACTTTCTTTTGCTTAACCCCCGGTACGTATCTGGAAACAACTGATCCGACTAATTCAAAGTTAGATCAGATCGTGTCTGCAGAGTTTGACTTTTACTCAGGGATAAGGCTAGACCTGGCCTGACCTACATTTTACCCCCTAAAAATACAAAGAGTTGAAACATAATTTGTAGGCACATTTCAACTTAATTTTACAAAACATGAAACATAAAGAACATGGCAAATTAAAGCCCCCAAAACACGGCCCATACAATTCAATTGGGCCAGAAAAATTCTTTTGAAAAGTGAATTTTTTTAGAATAGAAAACGTTGTAGAATTATAACATTTTATTTTAATGTATGGTCTGTATTATGTATAAAAAAGAGAGTATGTTATAAATATTACGTGTTAAAAAGAATTGATGACGCTATTGAGAAAATGATTCATCGGTACAACCCGATATACTATTACTATATAAAGGATCATTTGTTCTGGGGACAAATTGGATCAAAATATCCGATCACCTGAAGATGACCGTTCTTTAAAGTATATATAGATGGACTTGGAGTTCATCAGAAGCACTTGAATGCTTATATAAGTGAATCTGAAATTCACAGAAATAAATGTGGACTGGGAGTTCATATGAAAGAAAATGACGTTCCAATGAAGACCATCTACTTGATCTAGTCCATTTCCTGAAGTGATTGTCACTGGATTCAAAGTGATAGAGGTCATATACATGTCTAACTTCATGGACAAAATCGTGGTTAATATATCCCTGGGGGATATCATAAACATTTTTCTCCTTGGAGGGGACGAATTGTCCACCAGAAGTAGAACGAAAATGAAACTAAATTACAGATGAATAATGAAAATCGATTTTAATACTGTGGTATTGGAAGACCACTGATCGCGTACTTGGTGTACATCGAAATGATTTTCATATTGTAGCGTTGAAAGGCCACTGGCCGCGTACTTGGAGTATCGCGAAAACCTAGTTAAACTTTATGAAGTTTCAAATTATAGTAAAGACTCATACTATATGTTACAACCATCTTGAAGATGATGCAAAAATGATAAAATTGGTTTATCATTTTCAATGTCTCAAATACATACTAGATTATATTGATATCTCATGGTGTGGATACTCAAATGAGACATTGGAAGAATTAAAAAGATATAAATCTCTCGAAGAGATAATATACTTCTTCCTCCAAGTAAATGTCTCGGTATGTTTGTTGATACTCATATAAATGGATACACATTGAAATGTAGAATCCCACATAGGGATATCACATCGAAGTGATGAATCCCACAAAAGGGTTATTACAAACTTAAGTAGATATGACCTGAGATGAAATATTTTTCCGAGATTAGGGGAGGAAATTAAACTTGGAGTTTATAAATCTCGTGGAAAAAACATTATATTAACGCACATTTAATCACCGGATGTATTTAATTACTCTAGGATAGTGAGCAGCTGCAAATGTTCTGGTTAAAATAAATGTCGCGGAAAGGTTTATCCTAGGAGGATAATATTTATCCCAAAACGAAAAGTCCAGGAAGGACAATTAGTGATATGAATCAAACGCCATAAGCGTTAAAGACCAAGTGGCTCAATAAATAAAACAGCTTAATGAGGATATGACTATCTGATCTATGCAAACTCTAGAAGAGAAAGCATATGCTCGAGCAGAAAAATATATAGTCTAAAGAGCTCTAGAAGAGCGATGACGTACCCTAGATGAGTAATGAAATCATAAACCTTTGACGAGGTCAAGACTAGAAAATGTCAACAAGTGTTGACAAATATAATGCGTGGGACAAATAATATGCAGTTGTCATACATAAATGAGGTGGGATAAAACGAACCTGAAGTTCATTCCCTCGTGTTATTTTCTTGCTACCCCCCCCCCCCCCCACCCCGAAGAAAAGTAATGATTCTTGGAGAATCTGAAATTACATATTGCTATATTATTAATTATGTTCAACGCTTGGAGAGTGAGAAACATAGAAGTTCCAACAAATATAAATCTTATGTGTTGAGATAACGAATGAATGTTATCATCGTTTGAGCAATGTGATATTATAACAAATGCAACACTTGTTTTTATGAACGAGGTTCATAAAATGAGGCAAGCATGTGAGATGTGTTTCGATATGCCGAAATCGCGAAAGCGATTATAGTGCCTCAAGCACATGAGATGTGTGGAGCATATAAAGTGTGTGACAATCACAAAGTATATAATACATGGATTGTCCCAAAAGCGGGATAAATGGTTCCAATATGAGAGAGTTTGGATTTATAATTGAGCTCTGAAAGAGTTGCAAAAGATGATAAAGTATGAGTATTTGGCTCATACTATTAAGATCCATTAAATGCACATGAAAGATGTCATTGGTCCTGAAGACCGATGATTATACACTTTTTCTCTTTAACATATTTTTCCCAATGGGGTTTTATTAGTTAAAGATTTTTAACGAGGCAATCGATTGCACAAAAACGCATGTCATGAATTTTTCCTTGATCGTTTTTTTCCCACGGGTTTTCAAGCAAGGTTTTGATACATGCCATATATGTTATGAAACTCGGATCAAACAAAAAGCAAGTCGAGGACTTGTTGGTTACACGGATGATGGATATTTATCCGCCCCCACCCTTAAAAGCAAGGCCTCAAATTGGTTGTTCATTCACCAATAGTGGTACATCGATTTCATGGCGCTGGACTTAGCAAGCTTTGGTCTTTACATCCTCAAATCATAGCGAAATGATAGCTATTCTTGAAACAAATCGAGAATATGTTTCGCTTCGGATCATTGGCATATTAAATCTAAGAAACTTGAGGTTTATTCATCGAAAAGAGAAGTCGGCTTGATTATTTGAAGATAATGCGAGAATGTATAGCTAAGTTAAAAGGTGGGTATGTAAGTGGTAATCGGATAAAACATATTTCACCAAATCTTCAAAAGAAGAGTGATATTGATGTTCGTCAGATCAGGTCATGTGACAACCCAGCAGATCTGTTCACTAAAGCACTGCCTATTGCCACATTTGAGAAATTATTGAAGAAGATCGGATTGCACCAACTTAAAGATCGGAAGAGATGTACAAATCTTGGAGAGTAAAACACAAATGAAGGATGTACTCTTTTTCCTTCATTATGAATTTCCCACGGGGTTTTTTCATAATGAAGGTTTTAACGAGGCAGGTTCTTTGTGTAATAGACATCCAAGGGGGAGTGTTATTAATATTACGTGTTATAACCATTGTTAAAAATACAACACGTAGTACGTGGATGTCCATTGGATAATATACACCCTGAATACATGATATAATCGACGGATGTTGTTACACTATAAAGCCACGTGTAACATGTCGTGTCTTTATTAAACCGTATCGCGTTAGATAATTATCCGAGATAATTATCGGTTGCCGCCATCACATGATCATCATACGGCAACCTTTGGTTGCCCTCTTTGTACCACATGCCCAACCGACTCTTTGGCCAACCTTTTCTCTATATATATTAAGTACTACTATGTACTAAGAAAATATAGAGATCAAATCAAAGAGTATCCATTGTGCAACTTGCAATTATAAGGAAGTACTACGGTCTAGTCAGTATAAAAAAACTGGACTGTCCAGTTTATCGTTGGATCAAGATTGAAATAATATGGACCGTTAGATTGATATATATGATGTATATTAATTATTATGTACCATCAACCTCAGCCTCAAAACACACACACACACACACACACACACACACACACACACACACACACACACACACACTCTCCAAACACGTATGGCATCGATACGATTACTCGTACTTTGGGGCTGAAGTTGTCACCAATCATGTCTTACCAGTAACAAGTATTAGATGCATTCAAAGCAGTCACTTGGCTATTTCGTGGACAAAAGCTTCTCGAGAAGAATGTTTGCCAATGTACTCGACAAACCATTAAGAAAGACAAGAATGATTGCTTTGTAGTGATTCAGAGAACTACTCACCATTCAAAAGTTGTTGATTACCATGGTTCAAAGACGTTTGTTGAATGTGATTGTGAAGAACATTTTGCCTATGGACAAGAACTGCTTGTTGAGGAGTCCTGAGTCAACCAGAATCGAGAAACATCAGATGAATTTCAACAAGTAAAGTTTAGCATGTTAAAATAGTTAATTAGATGTGTCATTGTACACATTAGTTATAGTGTACTAAAAAATGATCCAATGTATATAATTATATATATATATATATATATATATATATATATATATATATATATATATATTCAACGGTAGAGATCGAAACTGGACCATCCCTTTAAATTTGAAAAGCGGACTATAGCCGCTCTCGCAATTATATGTGCTTATCACTTTGTTTAGCATAAGTGAATACATGTAGTAGCACTTTCTATTTCTTAGTTTTGAAATGATATATCCTATAACAGAATAAAGATAGATTATTATTATGCATGCCACGTTATATAACTTTCCTATTGGTTAGTTGTACCATAAAATCTCTTAATATACTGTACGAGGAACAACTTCATGATAGAAAACGATAGATTCAAAATACCTGAATAAGCGGAAGAAATCAACAGGACCGTTCCTACATCCATTGTTATTCGACTCCGTCTCAGTTTGCCGCCAGGATCCAAACCCTAGAACAGAAAATAAGAACTTCATACGCACAGTGGTGGCATATGATGCTATTAGGTCTTCTAGTCTATGCCTATTTTCTGTTTATCACCAACCGATGGTACACATGCAGTCTATACATAGGCAAGACTATGGACCTAAAGCATTATGGAATATTCCGGAACGAAAACCCTAACCATCATAGGATTTCCCATAATACCCATAGTTAATTAATAATCCAATAAAATATTTACCAACATAACTATTAAATAACTTAAGGGCCACATATAATTATCTTTTAGCCAAATGATAATTCTTACATTCTTCCACTTGGCCCGAAAAGTTATGTCGGCACAACATTAATGAGGACAACAAAATTTGCATGCACAAAATGTCACTCTCTGGTTTATTAACACAACTTCAACTGATCAATACTAACATAAGAACTATGGCGGTTATGCTTGATAAAAACAAACACACCTTTCCAAAATTACAATGTGCAATATCAACCAGCCAAGTAAACATTTTACGAACGAACTAATCAACATGTCATTCGGGGTCCCAGAATCCAAATGGAATCACTCATACATGAACTCGGTGCATTTTCATGTAATTGCTACATCAATATGATATCTATTTTGACAAATTTCAGAGAATTCAGACGTAACATCTCTATGTGTCAATAAGTCAAATATGAGTACAATATGATTGTGAGATAACATAAGCCGGCAAAATACACAATCTATATTCTCATATTATTCTACTTACTTGACACTCGTCTTATAGCTAGCTTGCCTCTGACAACGTGTCCTATAAATATCGATTTGCTAATTTCATCATCAAAATCATTCCTCATATGAGTGAGGATGCGATGTGTCAAAAAATTTGGCCAGAAGCAACATCGACAAACAACCATAGGCCAAAACTCATAAAGCCTGTGACTTAACTACACAAAATTTTCAGTCATCCATAATGAGCTACTTCAATCAATCCACAAGTTCACCTCTAAAGGTAGTTTATGCAAGCTTAACGAGATCCTGACATAGATGATCTCATTGAACCTCTTATATCGATATGAGATTCACCAAAATCATACAACATATCATTTTAAGGAAACTATTTATCATAAGTATAGCTCTAACAAAAAATGCTATATCATTATGAAATAAGGTCAATACTCCCACCGGTCGAAAACATCATTACAATGTAAACCAGTATAACAAAATCAGAAGCATACAAAATCCTTATACATAGTTGCAAACTGAAAACAATATAATTATTCAATGCTTTTGTTCTCCAACACATGTTGTGTACATTTCAGTGCTTTATCGCACGAATGACAACCACTATAATGGTTAAATAAACCATATTTCTATCATGAGCTACAATCAACAAAATGGGCACAGAATTCTTTAGTAACTGTATGGAAGAATTGACAATCTTAAGTGCCTCCTAGAGAAAATGCTCAACAACAAATCTAGCATTATTTTGCTCGTCATAACAACAATAAGCTCCCAAGTGATTTATTAAATCATCAATATGGGACTTTATAATGAACAACAAAGTGCTAGTACATACATGAATTTTTTTAGGATGTAACAATGCAACTCATGCTCACAATGTTCAAAAGAACTAATTCATGCACACAATTCAAAATAGAATCAGGTTTTAATAATTGAGAAATTTGCTCCCACTATTTTACGTAATTAGTGGTTTAGAAATAAGTAGATACCATACGTGATTGTCCTCAACATGTGATCAGTCTATAATTGATGCTCTTAATTTGAAATACAACGTACTCCATTTAGAATCAACTAAATTTCTTCAATGATAAGCAGAATGAAGCAATTCAACTTATGATTAATCACTTAGAACAACCACTCCCACTCAATTAGCATTTCTCAAAATCCTTATGGTTTCTAACTTCACATTATGTTAGAATATGTGATCAGGCCCTTGTGATTCCAATGAATCAATCAAAATATCTATTTACATATGAACACTTAATTTGACCAAATTTATACATCAAGAGTCGTAAGCTCTAGTCACACTAAGGTCAAACCCGAATGTATAATGTTTCAGCGTGATTCTTTCCACAACACAATGTTGTCAAATGACAACCTTGAAGAGAATCTAACAATATTACACAATGTTCAAATAGATTTTAACTCCTTAGGATACTAATAATTGTCATTTAGACAGGAATCTTCCACTCAATCACACGATAGTCCAAACAAGTGTGAATGGATCATTCAAGGAGAAAATAACATATTTTCCTGCCATAAATGTCTTTCGTTCTATACTATCATAAATAGAATTCTTTATCCTCAATTATAAAAGCTTTGTGAACAATATAAGCTTTACTAGGGATAAAAAGCCACAATAATGGATGATATCAAAATATGAGACAAATTCTCAAATCATCCAAAATATTGAACAAAAGACACTTATACAATATTATGATTTCATCTAAAAGTCGACATAATGAGTGAATTTAATGGTTTGTCATGAACATTATACAAACCCAACAAACTCAAATCATGGTGATAAGTAAAGCTATTAAGCTTTAAAACTCACCACAATCTACTTTACTGTAAAGAAGTATTTGCAACTTCATATGTCGAAATAGTGCTATATTCCATGATGTCAACTATCTAATGTAGGTTAGATATAACTTAATAGCCTATCGTGCTTTACGGTATAAAGATTTGAAATCTTCAGTTGAGCACGAGAGATTCAGTATCCAAAAGATGAGAGCCTCATATTTTCATCTAATGATGAAAATTTTACCTACGTACAATTGACAATGTGAAGTAAATATCTAAAACACTTCACCTTATATCAAAACTAAATATGAGATCTAACACATAGCAATTTCCGTACCAATGAGGTAACATACTTTAATGTCCCTAACCAAAATTAAGATGACATTTAACTAATAGGAACAAGATTACCTCCCAGTGTAATTTCTTAAAATGAGACAATATGATATTCTTTATATGTCTCACAAAATTCACTCATCATACCATAATACAAATGATCAAATACATGTGTTTCTCTATGTTCATAAAATTATGAACAATCTGAACATGACAAATGTATTTAATTACACTATCACAAATAGAAATCACCCAAGACCACAGGAAAACCATAATATTAGTAATCCAAAATGATCTACAAACCAACACTAATAATCCAATTTCCATTATGAGGAGTACGTACCAAACAATTTATTATATGTCATTGAGGACAACTCTAGCACTAGGGTGGTCAAAATAAACTTTATCCTTAATGGAAATGCATATCTAAAATGGTTTAATTTTATTTTAAGTGCACCAACATAAGACATAAGCGATTGATTCGCTAAAATGCTCATAAATCAACCCATTAGTTGATAAATGTGATTCCGTAGTGAGTTGTGGAGCACCCATACGAATTACAAGATCTTAACCACTGCATTCCAAAATCAATCATATGAGTTGCCATAGACAAAATCAACCAATGTTAATTCTTTTAGAAGTAAATTCACGGCCTTCCTGTGGGTAGAGGCTGTAATCACCACATAGAATTTACTATCATAAATAATAAGACTGAAGAATTAACTATGTTGAATGAGACCATATGTACCTGTGGGCATAAGATAAATCCCCTCATCTTTATGCTAATTTTCCATCTTATTTCAATTAGTCTCATAAAGATAATTACCTCCTTGTGGGGCCGGGCATTATTTAAATGAACTAATTGGTCAGAAATGTATATGTCACTTATGTAATCACAAACTAATTGGTCAGAAATGTATATGTCACTTATGTAATCACAAAATATTACGTGATTAATAACTGCATTATTGGGCAAGGCCCATTACCCTAGTGGTAAAGCCCCGGGCTCCGGTGGTGGAGACCCGGGTTCGAATCCCCCACCCTCCTTTCGTATCGAAAAAAAAAATAAGCGCATTATTTGTCATGCATTCCGGATGTTGTGGCTACTCCAGGGTTGCAAGATAAATAATATCTTAATATATACATACGGTTTGATGATATAGCCTCTCCATTTAATACAAACAATTAAATTATGTATATTAATAACGATATGAAAAAACTACAATCGTAATTAATCAAACCAGGTAATTATTAGGTTCCACCAAATGCACAATCAAGATATGGTTCAAATGTATATGTCAATCAACCCTTTAATTGCTGCTAAAATATGCATTAAATTGATCTCTAAACATGATGCGATCAATTTTGTCTTCTTAATCACCAACAATATGTGATTAAGTCTTTTGTCAATCATTGAGTCACATTGTGACTACACTCAAAATCGACCATATGATATGACATATTTTTGAAGTTACTAAATAAAGGTAAATACAAATGTATTTCTTATGTCGACATACCATTTAATTGAACATTTTATCAATTCAATCGAATATCAATGAATTTTCAATCACTTTACATAATGTGATCAAAACTTTTATGCATCATCATGTCAAATTCTTTGTATTACACCCAACATTTGACACCATCGACATTTAAAATATTGACAATAATACAAAAGTCAACTAAACATTATGTTGACATAAACATGTGCTATTTAATACTTAAATATGGTTCAAGAATGCATATTTATTTCCACACTAAAATTATTACAACATTAATATGTCATGATTTAATCACTAAACATAATGCGACTGATCTCTATATGTCCAGAATTTGACCCGCAGTGGGTAAACTCTAAACTTGACACAACTCGACATATTTCTCAATGTTGCAGAAGATCAATAATTTATTTTATGACATATAGTTGATGACATGTTTAAAACCATCACATGAACCAATAAGCATCAATTTGATGATATTATGTCACTTTATCCATACGTGACTAACTGCTTTGCATGTCAGAATTCAATCTTTATCAAATATGAATAAATTCATTATATATGACACTTCAATTAGTTAATAGTATAGTCTTTCTACTTTATCTCAAAATGTGTGTACATAATGCTACACGCTCAAGTGGGGATGTTCTTCACTCCTTTGCATATCATTTTGATCCAGGGGATCCGGTTGCGTATATGGAACTTAAGGCTATCTCCCTGGCTCTAGCTGAGGTGGTGCACTTAGGGATTCGGCGGCTAGAAGTGGAGAGCGATTGTCTAATGTGTGTGTTGCGGCTTCGACAACCAGGAGTTGATCTCACAGCGCATGGTTGCTTAGTTCAGGACTGTCTGGCTCTTCTATCGAGCTTTGAAGCTCTTTCTTTTTCATTTATTCGTCGCATTGGAAATGTTCCAGCGCAACTTTTAGCTAGACATGGTTTAAATGTATCTTTCCGTACATCTTGGGGCTCCTTACCTCCGAGTGACGTTTTGGACGCCTGTTTGGCGGACCTTGATTAATAAAATTTCGCATTCAAAAAAAAAAAATAGCCATTCATTCTATGTGACTATTCTTATCACCGTTTATGATATAATATATGTGATAAATAATTATACACATGTCAAGCACATTTGATCATGTAATTCAAATTCTCAAATTTTAATAGCACATAATTGAATAACACACATAGTGCAATCAAAAGATACACTTATTACAAACCAATCCAAATGTTACTCGGTAACATAACCAATCAAGTCATATATAATTATAATTCACAAGTAGTGCATATAATGAAATAAATATTTAACAACCAACCATTACTTTAATTATGACAAGTAAATATTACTTGCCATAATTTGCTTTCAACCAAGCAATATGAGATCATTACAATGAATGATTAGAAACGATTTTTATTTAGCAAAATACAATAAACAAGGTTGTTAAAATAAAATAAAAAAAAATACATTAATAGCACCAATTAATCAATGCTCTACAATTAAGCAACTAATGCTGCCACAAAAATTGCTACCATTAGAAGTGAAACAAGGCAAAAGGGCATCGGTTAATTATTATCACTATAAAAATGGAGGTAGGAACGGTCCTGTTGATTTCTTCCACTTATTCAGGTATTCTGGATGTATCATTTTCTATCACGTGGTATCGGAGCCAGCCTATTATCTTTGTTGTTCGTATATTATATTCAGACATCGAATTGTTCTGTTTGTTGTGAATGATTCAATAATTTGTCCGGTTGAATATTGTGTTACGGTAAAAAGAAATCAGAATTATAGTTTGTTGAAACGCTTTTCAGCCCTTCGTTATCTGATTTCGTAATTGCACTGACAATACAGGGTTTCACCTCTCCACGTGTCGTCTTACATTTGGTCCCCACGGTATGAATAAGTATCAAAGTGTGCATGTCGATGCCCGGTCTCGGGAGATTCTGACGATCGACTAAAGCGATGTGTAGACGTTGTTGGCCAAACTCGACACCGTAAGTCGGTTGAGTCGGCGTGAGGGCGAGTCCGCACTAGCTATAAAGGCCCATTATCGGCCGATAACTTGGGCAGAGGTAAGGCCCATGGATGTTAAATATGACAATAGCCTGGATGACCTAATATTAGGGTTAGGGCATGCATTATCATTATAAATACCATGTTCCGGGAACTACGTGAAGGCTTGATTCCTGGGCGAATCACAGATATGTAGGCAATCCAAGACAAGCTCTTAGACTTCGGCCGCAAACCTTAAAATCTACAACACGTTCTTAAGGCATTGGGGTTTGGTATTCATCATTGGATTTATTCAGGCCCGGATTAATTAGGTGACATAATTTGTCATCGTCATTGGCGCGCCAGAAGGAGGGTCTTCTATTTGTTGAATACACCAAGATCACGATGCCTCCCAAGATGATAAGAACGCCAAGAAAACTAATTCCAAAACCACAGATCAATAGGGCTAGCGGATCAATGAGCACGTGGATCTGGATCGAAAGAGACAATGAATCCATTGTTGGATCCTATCCATGAAAATCCCCAAAGGAGAAACAAGGCCTTGCTCCGGAACATCAGTTATCGTAGATCAATTGGCGGCAGGTGATCGACGCGAATCGATGGCGAAATCATAAGCGAGAGCTTTTATGGCTCGGGGTCATGAAAATAGCGGCAAGAAAGACGCCGCGAGAAGACGCCAAGCATGTCACTGGGAAGGAATCGGTGGATCATCCAGCTCTGTGGAAAAAAGACGTGAAATTCATCATAAACATCAAAGGTTTGATGAGGATAGCGCTAGCACGGTGGACACTATCTTGGGCAAAATTCGGTCTCGTTGTGGTTGGAATCGCCCTTCACCAAGGAAATTGAAGATTTTCCCATACCCAAGGGGTTTAAAATCCTAAAGATAGAACCTTATGATGGCACCAGTGATCCCGAAGACCATCTACATAGGTATCTATCTCGGATGAGGTTGGACGGCGCACATGATGCAATGCGATGTCGGGCCTTCGAGGCATTGCTCATCGGTCGAGCCAGAGAATGGTTCACCAAGCTACGACCAGGTTCGATCTCGATCTTTGCTATGTTAGCTCGCAAATTTTGAGATGCGTTTATTGTAAATAAAATTTTTCATTTAAGCGCTACAATAAACGCATCTCGAAATTTGCGAGCTAACATAGCAAATCTCGAGATCGAACCTGGTCGTAGCTTGGTGAACCATTCTCTGGCTCGACTGACGAGCAATGCCTCGAAGGCCCGACATCGCATTGCATCATGTGCGCCGTCCAACCTCATCTGAGATAGATATCTATGTAGATGGTCTTCTGGATCACTGGTGCTATCATAAGGTTCTATCTTTGGGATTTTAAACCCCTTGGGTTTGGGAAAATCTTCAATTTCCTTGGTGAAGGGCGATTCCAACCACAACGAGACTTAATTTTTGCCCAAGATAGCGTCGACTTCGTGCCTAGCGCTATCCTCATCAAACCTTTGATGTTTCGATGAATTTTACGCTCTTTTTTCCACGGAGCTGATGATCCACTCGATTCCTTCCCAGGGACATGCTTGGCGCCTTCATGCGCGCTATTCTCATGACCTGAGCCATAAAAGCCTCCACTATGATTCGGCCATCGCTCAGCGATCACCACCGCCAAATGATCTATGATAACTGATGTTCCGAGCAAGGCCTTGTTTCTCCTTTAGATTTTCATGGATAGATCCAACAATGGATCCATTGTCTATTTTCGATCCGATCCACGTGCTCATTGATCTGCGAGCCCCGCTGATCTGTGGTTTTGGAATTAGTTTTCTTGGGCGTTTATCCTCGGGAGGCATCGTGATCTTGGTGTATTCAACAAAGATGAAGACCCTCCTTCTACGCCAATGACGATGACAAATTATGTCACCTAATTAATCCGGGCCTGAATAAATCTCCATCGATGAATACCAAAACCCCAATGCCTTAAGAACGTGTTGTAGATTTTAAGGTTTCTTGGCCGAGCCTAAGAGTTTGTCTTGAATTGCCTACGTATCTGTGATTCGCCCAGAATCAAGTCTTACGTAGTTCCTGGAACATGGTATTTATAATGATAATGCATGCCCTAACCCTAATATTAGGTCGGCCTAGCTATTATCATATTTAACCTTCATGGTTCTTGCCTCTTGCCCAAGTTATCGTCTTTGATAATGGGCCTTTAGCAAGCTGTGCGGACTCGCCCTCTCACGCCGACTCAACCGACTTTACGGTGTCGAGTCAGCCATCGCCCTACGCCGCTTAGAGTCGATCGTCAGAATCCCGAGTTCGGCATCGACATGCACACTTTGATACTTATTCATACCGTGGGGACCAAATGTAAGATGACACGCGTGGAAGTGAAACCTCGATCGTCGATGCAATTACGAAAATCGATAACGAAGGTCCAAAAAGCGTTTCAACAAACTATAATTCGATTTCTTTACCGTAACACAATATTCAACCGGACAAATTATTGAATCATTCACAACAAACAGTAATAATTGATGTCCGAATATAATATACTTAACAACAAAGATAATAGGCTAGCTCGATACCCACGTGATAGAAAACGATACATTCAAAATACCTGAATAAGCGGAAGAAATCAATAGGACCGTTCCTACATCCATTGTTATTCGACTCCGTCTCAGTTTGCCACAAGGAACCAAACTCTAGAACAGAAAAAAGGCACAGTGGTGGCATATGATGCTATTAGGTCTTCTAGTCTATGTCTATTTTCTGTATATCAGAAACCGATGGTACACAGGTAGACTATATATAGGCAAGACTAGGGACCTAAAACATTATGGAATATTCTGGAACGATAACCCTAACCATCATAGGATTTCTCATATTACCCTTAGTTAATTAATAGACCAATAATATATTTACCAACATAACTATTAAATAACTTAAGGGCCACATATAATTATCTTTTAGCCAAATGATAATTCTTACACTTGAACGTACGACTTAAAAGATAATGCCTTAACAAAAGCTAGGTCATGCAATTACAATATCCCTTCTAGCTAATACAAAGAGAATGGGGGATTTTGTGGAGCTGCCACATGTCCCCCCTATTGGTTGGAAGGTTTTATTATTATTTATTTCTTGGGGGTTGTTTTTTTGGTTTTTTTTTCTTTTTTTTTTTGGGGGGTTGTTTGGCTTTTCCTTTTTCCCTTATCTTATAATAATCTCTTTCCCATGTGTATTTTTTTTTGCGCGTATGTGTGTTTTTCGTTTCAGCGTTTCCTTTGTGATTGGTTTTTTATATAATCTCGATTGATTTAACAAATTGTGTTGCGTATTTATTGTTCCTTTTTCTGCTTTAATTTTTGACTTTTTTATTGCACGTGTGTGTTCTTCGTTATGTCGTTCCCTTCGTCGTCGATTTTTTACATCACAGCTTACCGTCTTAGATTACCGGTGGTTTACTTCTCTGCCGATTTTTGCCTACCATGCACATCATGGCACCCCCTTTTTTTTTTTGAGTTGCCTTTTTTATTTATTTCTTTGTGTTGTTTGGCTTTTCCCTTTTTTTTTTCATACTAAATTCTTTTCCCTCTCCCATTAGCGTTTTTATTCACGTGTTTGTTTTTCGTTTCACGGAGTTTTTCTTTTCATCATTTCCTTTGTCATCGGATTTTTATATATTCTCCATTGATTTAAAAAATTGTGATATGTATTTATTGTTTCTTTTTTTGCTGTTTCTTATTTTTTTATGTACGTGTTTTTCGTTTTATCGTCACGTTTTTCCCCTTTTTCCGTCAGCTAAAAACACAATGATACGACACATATCAATGGATTTTTTCCTCTCGGTGACAGTTTTTTTTACTTTTAGCTATTATAATATATCGAAGTTTTTTTTTACAATCACTTTTAAATTGTTCTAAGCTTTGCAAAAAAAAAAAAAAAAAAAAAACTAACGATGCTTCACATATTTACCTCTATATTCCTTCTGATCCATAGACCATAGTATAAATTATGTTATAGGTTTTTGTTTGTCTTTCAATATAAGCCATTTTACAATATTTATGCTATCAACATTCAAATTAATTACATTCAAATATTTCCTTAATCTCTATAAAAGTTTTTAGGATGATTTATATTTTTATTAAAATTACTATCTCTTATTAATTTTATTCTTAAACTATATAACAGTAGCATTTATTTATTTTCTTTATATAGTTGGGTTATACAATTTAATATACATATTGTATTCACACTTGTCTTATGTAGCCAAATAAAAAGTATATATATTTGGGAGTTTTAAACCCAAATAAGCTTTAAAAAATTAAAAATTCCCTTATCTAACTACTTAATTACAAATGTTTAGGTGGCATAGATAATCTAAGAATACACTAATAAAAATTAGAATTCTTTAATATTATTTAGGTTAGCTATATTCAGTTGGCAATACCCACTTACAACAACTCTTCCGCATTCCAAGGGTTGAATACCCATTTTTTCTTTCTGCTTCGTACAATTCAATCGCTTCAACAAATTGATCTCGGGTGTTACTGATCGAAAGGTTCACGTTTTGGTGGTTAGAGTCCAAGTTCTGGATGGTTTTGATGGAAAGTCGATTGATTCATCGTCCTTCGAGATGCACTCAAGTACTTGTTGAATTCGAATAACATCTGGTCAAGGATGATAGATTTGGATGGATTCACTGTTGCATCCCACATACTACCAGCAAAAGCTTCTATCTGTGTAGGTACACTTTTAAGTGTTGTTTATTGAACTGTTTAATTTCACAATTAGGTCATATAGAGTAAGCCTATGTATGAACGCTTAAACGTTTAGCTTCACATGCTGATTCTTCTTCCTTAAATACAAAACCTTACTCAGTGAAAATTTACATTCACACAACTCTTTTACCCCAGGTATAAGCATGCATAAACTTGAATTTAAAGATTTCAGTTTTGCTTCGGTTCCCTTGTCCAATAGATAGTCCTTACCTTTAAAGATTAAAGTTTGATTGAAATATTCTGTGTGTGCTAAAATTGTTATCAGATTAACAATACATAAACTTATATATATATATAAAGATTACTTTTTTTTTTTTGGCTTGCTTTGTGCAATAGATAGTCCTTAGCTTGTCTTCCATAGTTATTAGCTTTGAAGAAAAAGATTTCATTGAAATACTCTCTGTCTGCTGAAATTCTTAACAGATTACAAATACATAAACTTGAATATAAACATTTCAATTTTTTTTGCTTGTCTTGTGCAATAGATAGTCTTAGATTGCCTTCTGCAATAGATAATCCTTAGCTTTAAAGATAAAGGTTTCATTAATATATTCTGTGTTTGTTAACATTCTTATGAGATTAAGCATGCATAAACTTGAACATAAATATTTCACTTTTTTTTTGCCTTCCCTTCTACAATAGATATCTTTACATTTCAACATAAAAGTTTTATTGATATATTATGTGTTTGTTGTATTTCTTATCAGACTTTGTTGTTGTTTCACTTGGATTCTACATATCAAAACATCACTCAGTTTCAGGTATCATTTATGTACTCTATTCGCTTTGAATATCTACATGTTAGGCCTTAGATATGTGTATTGTTGGTTTCCCAATATGCAGTATGTTTCTTTTTCCTCTGAAAACAGTATAGTCTGTAGTTTAACTTAATTAATTGCTCTTGTCAGAATACCTAGCCTTCATATTAAGTCTTTACAATTCATCTAATCCATCTACCTTAGGCTTTCTTTTCCTTCTTTTAGTTTTGTGATAGTACTTGCTGTGATGTTTTAAAAAAAATATCATTGGTTGTTTTTTAAAAAGTAGGACAATAGATTATGAATTATTACAACCTTCCATACCTAGGCTAGGTCATTTAATACATGATAGAATAGCCAGTTTTAAAGAATATAGATGTTTATCAATAGAAAAAAAAACCAAGCAAAAAAAATTAAAACAAGCCCATAGTATAGCTATCAAAAAAACTGCTCCTCATTAGCCACTAATCCATGTTTAGTCCTTTCCCAAAACTCTGTCCTCACCAAAAAAAAATACAAATGTTATAGTTGCAGGTATCAATAAAAAAATTAAAGCACAGTGAGTACTAGGAAATCTGCTACACAGCTTCAAGTTTTGCCTGCTTCTACCCTTCCTGAACCAGATAGTATGGTTGTTACACCTATAGCTGATCCTTCAACTTTACTTCATCCTGGCTTTCTGCAATAGATAGTCCTTAGCTTTCAACATAAAACTTTCATTGAAATATTCTTTATGCCCCTGCAATACATAATCCTTAGCTTTAAACATAAACCTTTCATTCAAATATTCTGTATATGGTGAAATTCTAATCAGATTAAGAATACATAAACCTGAATATAAACATTTCATTTTTTTAGTCTTGCCTTGTCTAATAGATAGTCTTTAGATTGGCATTTACAATAGATAGTCCTTAGTATTCAACATAAAGCTTTCATTGATATATTATGTGTGTGTTACAATTCTTATTAGATTAAACATACATAAACTTAAATATAAATATTCCATAAAAAAACCAACTCACGCGTTACTGCACGTAGAAAACTGCATATTCCAGCTCTTCATACCATAACTGCTGTCCGTCTTTTTGAACCACATACTGTTCAACTCCTCCAACCAAATGTTGTGCCGAGTGCATCCTCTTCCTCGGTCAGCTTACACAATATGCATGCAGTTGAGTATGCTTATTCAACTCCTGCCTTGCTCTCACATGTTCAGCCAGCCCTTCTTTTGCCTGGTTTGCCTTTCGCTCCAAACATGTTAGTTCTACAGCCATTATGAATCATGCTCCTACTACTGTTTCCTCTACTTCTGAGATTTTAGTCCCCCTCTTGTGTTACCACCGTAAAAAAACCACAAAAAGAAACAGACCAACTATGGACTAGATCTTTTGCACAGACCAACGTTAACCTTGTTCCATCGGTAAACACTCGTACTATGTTACCTAAGTTCTGATGCTACCCATCTTGTAACCCAAGAACACCTTAATCATTGTATTACCGCCTTCTTTGACTAACCTATGTTCTCTTGCACACACATAGGCCATGCCTATTCTCTCGCTTTTACTCCATATGGCTTTACATGCAAATGCTAACGAATGCTATGCTTTCCCAATTTCCATTCATGCACTGCTTGCTTATGTGTGCACATGTATGTCTTTTACTTCAATAAGCAATTTTGCATTCCTTTCTTTCGGGTGAACATGTGTCTTGTTGTTAGGCTAAGATATTTGCCCCCTTTCTTTGTCAAGTATATGAGATCAACTTCTTCCCGTGCTTACCTATGGTGTGCTTTTGACAGCTGTTGCGATTCAAGCTGTTGTGTTTTTCTCTGGTAACGAGTTGTCTTTGCAGAATAAATGTTTTTTTCCCTGATAACGAGTTGACATCGCCGGAAATTTGTGTTTTCCCATTATAACGAGTAGAAATTTGTGTTTTTTCTTTGGTAACGAGTATGAATTCTTGTTTTCTTCTTATTAACAAGTTCAAATTTGTGTTTTTCTCTGGTAACGTGTTGTCCTTGCAGAAAAAATATTTTTTTCCCTGATAACGAGTTGACATCGCCGGAAATTTGTGTTTTCCCATTATAACGAGTAGAAATTTTTGTTTTTTCTTTGGTAACGAGTTCGAATTCATGTTTTCTTCTTATTAACGAGTTCAAATTTGTGTTTTTCTCTGGTAACGAGTTGTCCTTGTAGAAAAAATGTTTAATCCCGGATAACGAGTTGACATCGCCGGAAATTTGTGTTTTCCCATTATAACGAGTAGAAATATGCGTTTTTTCTTTGGTAACGAGTTTGATTTCATGTTTTCTTCTTATTAACGAGTTCAAATTTGTGACATGAATTCGAACTCGTTGCCAAAGAAAATACACAAATTTCTACTCGTTATAATGGGAAAACAGAAACTTCCGGCGATGTCAACTCGTTATCAGGGAAAATAACATTTTTTCTGCAAAGACAACTCGTTACTAGAGAAAAAAAGAAATTTGAACTCGTTAATAAGAAGAAAACATGAATTCGAACTCGTTACCAAAGAAAAAACATAAATTTCTACTCGTTATAATGGGAAAACACAAATTTCCGGCGATGTCAACTCGTTATCAGAGAAAAAAATATTTTTTCTACAAGGACAACACGTTACCAGGGAAAAAGACAAATTTGAACTCGTTAATAAGAAGAAAACATGAATTCGAACTCGTTACCAAAGAAAAAACACAAATTTCTACTCGTTATAATGGGAAAACACAAATTTCCTGCGATGTCAACTCGTTATTAGGGAAAAAAACATTTTTTCTGCAAGGACAACACGTTACCAGAGAAAATCACAAATTTGAACTCGTTAATAAGAACAAAACATGAATTCGAACTCGTTACCAAAGGAAAAACAAAAATTTCTACTTGTTATAATGGGAAAACACAAATTTCCGGCGATGTCAACTCGTTACCAGGGAAAAAAACATTTTTCTGCAAGGACAACACGTTACCATAGAAAATCACAAATTTGAACTCGTTAATAAGAAGAAAACATGAATTCGAACTCGTTACCAAAGAAAAAACACAAATTTCTACTCGTTATAATGGGAAAACACAAATTTCCGGTGATGTCAACTCGTTATCTGGGAAAAAAACATTTTTTCTACAAGGAAAACACGTTACCAGAGAAAAACACAAATTTGAACTCATTAATAAGAATAAAACATGAATTCGAACTCGTTACCACAGAAAAAACCAAAATTTCTACTCGTTTTAATGGGAAACCACAAATTTCCGGAGATGTGATCGAGGTCGATCAGGTTATAATAAAATACTCGACCACCATAAACCAATACTAGCAAGAGGACTAGGCCCATCGTAGTATAGCTATAGTGAATCAAGGTCGATCCCATAGGGAACCAATTGTGGATCATTTCATATATAAACAATGAGTCATTCATGTCAAGGACACGAAGGCGGTCTACGACCAACATAGGACAAGAAAAGGTAAATTGACACGACTCAAACACATAGACAAATAACGTAATTGTTGGTCCCTTGAAAAGGCTTTGGTTAAGTTTAGAGGGGTGAATAAACTTAACACTTAAAACTTTGGAGTTAACAAATTCGCAACTTCAAAGATCTGTGCTTGAGAGTCTGTTTGAGACTTCAATGAGGGTCAGCGATAAACGATGAGTCTCACGATAGTTAAGTTTGCTTTGAATTTGTGCGTGAATTTAATCAAAATTAAGCCTTAGTACTTGTTGTCAAATATGATACTAGGTATTAGATACTCATTAGTGCAAGTGTGTGATTTCGATTTGCTAGATTCGAGAGGTTGATGAGTGAAATAAACTAAGTGCGTAAAGTAAAATCTTTGAAAGTAAATGGCCGGATTTTATAGTGGTTCGGGTGATGTAATCTGTCACCCACTCTTCTCCTGTGATGTTGGAGGAATTCACTAGAGATCTTTGAGGTAGTTGTTACAAAGATTCCTAAGTTGTTTGTCCTTCACCAATGACTATGGCTTCACAAATCGAAAAGGAGCAGTAGAATTGCTTTGCTCCTTAGTCTTCCACTTGTCCTTGAAGGGGTAGGATTGCCTCTTCACCACTCCACCACAAACAACGATCTTTCACACTAACGAGATGCTTCATTTGTCTTCAAGAGTTTCTTTATAAAATAAAGAATGAATCAAATAAATGATTCGATTCAAAGGCGACTTGATTAGGATGATGTAATCAAGCTTGCTTGCGCCTTCAAGTGTGTATGCTTGATGTAGCTTGAACACGAAATGCACTTGAAGAAAATAACTAGATCAATGACCTTAAGCTTAGTAAGTTCAAAGAGGTGTTTTTCACCAAGATTATCACTTAAAGTTTATCCCAAAAATTCATCATATTTTCTTGAGTTGAAAGTCTTCTATTTATAGGTAGGAATGCATGTGACTTGCATTTGAAATTCAAATGTGACCGTTCTTTGTATTTGTCCCATCGATAAGCAATCATCACTATTCATAGGGTCGACAATTTGTCGAAATTCCTTTTTGACAAAGGTCATCATCCACCACTTTGACTTGTATCCAATGGATAAAAATATGGATCATCCCAACGTCTTTTTAATCTCGACCTTTGATTTTCTTGATAAGTCGAGGTAGTTGGTGTCCTTATCCATGTAATCTTCCAAGATAATCTTGAATTAATCGAGGTAATACATCAAAGAGTTCATGAGTGCGCTAAAATACCTATCGATCTGTGATCATCATATAATCAGATATAAAATACAATGCAGCTGATTACTTCTATCTAACTTTTATTTGTGTAGTTAGATTACATCATTTTAATTGTAACTAAGTTCCAAACATCATCCAACTTATGGAACTTAGACCTTCTACACAAGGTATATGTAATCAGTTTAGGTCATCACAGACTTGCCTAAATTCTGATCCCATATCCTTGACTTGAATTACTAAGTTTGATCCCTTAGCCTTCATTTACTGAGTTTGAGCCCTCAGCCTTCAGTCTTCAGTCTTCAGCAGGTTCCTGACTAGTCTACTGACCTATCTACCCTCTTCGACCTGAGACCGTCTCTGGCGATATAAATCGGCGACCTTTACAACTGATGCTTGTTTGATCAAACCTATTTATGAATCAAACTCTAATAAACCTATACATTCTATCTAGACATCTTTTTGCCTTTGCACTATAACAGCTAGTATGGCACTCATCATCAAAACTAAGAAATAAGTCCAACAATTTCCCCCTTTTTGGTGATGATGCCACTACCTCACCTAATCAAAGAAAGCAAAAGATAAAATACAAAAACAGAACAAATTCAGTCAATTCTCATTATAAACATTGTTCAGTTATTACAAACTAGATGCAGCAAGGATAAAGAATAATAAATATGCTGATCTATTGTCTCTTCTCTCTTTCTCTTCTAGCCTTCTCAGCTTGCTCTTGATAGGCTCTGATCTCTTCTATCATTTGACTCATCCATTCATTCTCAATTAGTGTAAAATCAATATAAGAATTGACTTGTTTCCACCAGTTCCATGCTTCAGGCAGGACAAGATTGATGTCATTCACTCTGAATCCAAACCTCATATATAGCTCCTTGAATTCATCCAGCGAGTCCTTTGCTTTTGTAATGTGTAGCACCTTATCACCTCTGCTACTTCTTCTACTGCTGCTTGCCCTTAGAGCTCTGACTCTTGCTTCCCAAAATTTCAAACCCAAGAAAGAGTTAAGACCTTCATGAAATCCCATGTCATGATAAGGTCTCCTCCTGTTGTAATACTCTTTCTTGTACTGTCTAAGTAAATCATCAGTGAGTTGGACTCTGCCAGGTGCAGGTTGCCTGAAGGCATTTGTATCATCTGTCCATCTCTTCTGTGCAAAGAGTCTTGCAGCCTCCTTTGCTGCAGCTGATTGGCCCTCTTCCCCCTTAGTGACATCATCAACAAAACGGGATATAAGGCCATGAATAGCCTCCTGTGATACTATCACTCTATGCAATTGACCTTCCATAGTTCCAGTTCTAGTATCAAGAGAAGTAATCCTGGATTGCAATGTCTCCTCCAGTCTGTTGATCCTTTCAGTAAGTTTGGGATCAGGCATAGCAGGTTGTTGTGCAGCAACAGCAGGCTCAGCAGGTTTAGGCGTATCAGCAAGCTTGTCAAGTTTCTCATGGATAGAAATAAGTTGGTCTTTTAGAAACTTGTCTTTGGCAGTATTTCCAACCTTGATACCCCTGACATCTAGTATCAAGTTATTCATAGCATTTTGAGTGGATGCAAAATTTGAAGCAATCAGACGTCGATTGATTATTTGTTATCATTTACCATCTTCATTAGTTCTTCAAATCTCTGTTCTTGCCTGTCCAGTTGAGTTCTTAACTGTTGCATATCATTTCTTACAGTTCTTAACTCATTGAAAACTTCAACTGGCACTCCACTGGTCATTCTACTAGCAGTAGGTCCATCAGTAGGCTCCTCAACTCTATATTGTGCCTGTTGTCTGCTGATGACCATTGCTTTACTCATATCTCTCCCAACAGGGGGAGGTTCTTCCTCTACCATTGCACCAAGAATGTCTTCCATAACCGGATCTTGTGCAGGTTCCTCAGCAACTTCTTCTTCTCCAAAGATTTGAAATTCTTCATCATTTGTAGTCATAGTCCAAAGAAATTGTTCTTCTTGATTAACAACAAAGCGACTTGTCGACTATCCTTCCCTACAAAGGCCTTGGCTCAAGAGCTCCACTCTGATTTCATTAAAAGCAGGGTTTCCTCCAAACCCAAAGTTTGTTCCAACTTTGTGTCCAGTCTTTGTTTGAGACTCAGCAGCCTGTACCTCCTGTTCCAACCTTTGTGCAGGTGCTGTTTGTATCCCAGCAACCTGTACCTCCTCTTCAGTTCTCTGTGGATTGAATATAGCCTCATTATCCACCTGAAAACCTTCTGCATGACCAATCTTGTGCAGGATGATGGCAGTTTTAGTAAGAGTGCCTTCAATGTCAAATCCATCTTGATATTCAATGGACTCTTCTGAGCTGGCACTAGGTTCATTAAAATCAGTAACTGTTTCTCCATCCAAATCCTCACTCTGTTCATCTTCATTTTGTGCAGCAGGCTCTACAACATGTAATATACTTGGTTCATCAGCCAGCCTACCAGCACTCAAAGTGATTCCTTCATTGATCAGTGCTTCAAGATCATCCATGGTGAGATCCTGTAGATCCTCATCCATTTCTCGATCTCTTGGCCTCTCAAGAGACTTACCAAGATATCGATGGATCACAGTGCGGGAGGTTCATTTATCAATGCAGTCCCACTGGTTCCTCCTGGTCCGGAGGGGAAATCTCTCTCTAAGTCGGATGATGAGGAAGAATCATCATCTCCATCTCTTGGATCCCTAAACTTAATACCCTCCTCCTCCTTCATTGCTCATCAAATAGATCCATCAGTCTGGATTGCAGCAGGGTGGTATCAACCAGATCCAACAAGTTCTCTACTCCCAACTTGTTAAAAGCCCATTCCTCAAAATCAGTCATAGGTTCAAAGAGCTGGCTTTTGTCTCTTGTAGAAACCAAACTTCCATTGAAAATAATCAGCAATTTGCTGAAGTTTGGGATCCACATAATCTTCAGTTTTCTTCCTCTCTTTCACATGCCTCTCAAAGGGCATGAAAGATCTCCTGGGAGCAGCTCCAGTAGCTTGTTGACCTCCAAAGGTTCAAACAAGCAGACCCATGGTCTCTTCTACCAGATGTTTGAAAGTCGGCAGAGTTCTTTGTGGATCGTACATTTGTACCTACTACTTCCATCTCAGATCACACTTGGTTCCCACGACTTACATGCTCATCGCCAGGTTAGCGTGAGACGCTCTTCCCCCTGAACTATTGCCAAACTTGCAGGGTCTTCAACCAAGTCTTCAATCACCTCTTCAACTACCACAGCAGGTTCAGGTTCAGTGGTTTGCTGTGGTTCTTCAGTGGACATCACAAAGAGGCTCGGGATCGTGAGGATCAGTCAGATATCTTCAACAGATTGCTCAGAAACAACCTGTCCAGCATCAGTAGACTTGACACCCTCTTCAGGTGAGGAGTCAGTGATCACCACAGGTGGAATAATAGTTAGAGGCTCAGCCTCAACAGCTTCACCTTCTTCTTCTACTGGTGCTTCTTCTTGGATCCTTTGAGCTTCCAGGTTCTTCAGCTCTTTCCCTTTGCCATATTTCTTCTTTTTGGCAATTTCCTTCCTTCTCTTGGAGAGGGGTTCATCATCTTTATCAACCACAATAGACTTTCTCTTTCTACTGTCTTCTTTCTGTTGTTCCCTCAGGATTTCACCAACAGTTTTTCTTGGAGCCACAGCAGGGTCAGTAACCTCCACTTGACCATACTGGACTCAACAATCATGTCTTTGTTTCCTTCCTTGTTTTCTTTGAGGGTTTTGATGCCTCTGTTGTTTTCTTTTTATCTCCACTCTTTCTCTTATCAACAGTTTTCTTTGGTGCAGCAGGTTTAATAGATATTTTCTTAGTTTGTTTGAACTCCGCTCACCACCAAAGATCACCATCATCATCATCATTATCATCATCGTTAGCCTCTCCAAAGCAATCTCTTCATCATCATCAAGTCCAGGAATTGCATAATCAATCTCCTTCTTGTATCTGGACTGATTTATGTTTACAGATTCAAGATCAGGAACCTGCAGATGATTCAGCAGAGTCTGGACCATTAAACCTAGGGGTAAGGCCTTTGATTTCCTTTTCCCTGCTTTCTCTTCCTTGGCAACTTTCTTCATATAAAAAATGAAGTAACCAGCCCAATCAAACTTCAAACTCCGCAAATGATCATCATCAACTCTATCTTGGGTTCGGATAGAGTATCCATCTCGCCAACCAACCCCATATGTTCTTTGCAATAAGTTTGCTCAAAGAGAGTTGTACTCAAAGCCAAATATGCTTGCGCTTGATGCCAGGAACTGATTTTGTGTCTTGATTTGTCTTAATCGATCCACAAATGCCATATTGTTCAATCCCATTGCTTGAGATTGACAGGACCATCTACAACTTCTTCAAAACCAAACACTTCTCTCGGTGGCTCGGAGGAGATTACAAGCTCCTCGGCATTCACAAAGGTGGTTTTGAATGCTTCAGCCTCCTTCTTCCACGATCATGTTCTTCCGTAAATCAATAACATTGGTGTATGAGATTGTTTCTAATCTGATATTGAGTTTATTCTCCAAACCTGCAAACCTCCTAATTCTTCGACCTATATTAATGGCCAACTCGATTCTGCTTTGCATCTTCAACAAAACCTCGACACTTTGGCTTGATTCAATTTGTACATCAACTTTTTCCGCCATTTCTTGAGAAAGAAGAGATGAAGAAGATTGAATCTCAAATTTGTGTTCACACAGTGTAAACGATTGCAGTGATAAAGCAGATTTGCAAGTGACGATCCTGCTGTATAACAGTCTGATCATATAGACAGTGAGTGGTTGAAACTGTCATTGCACGTACATTGAGGTAACCACGATTAAATCTGAGTAAATGCTGTCTTGACACGTGGCCCACTACTCCTCCATAATGTTTGTAACCGTTGGATCGTGTTAACTGCGGTTATAATGGATAAAATAAATATCCCGCCAATATGCTTTTGACTTTAATTACTTTGACTGAGTAATGTTCCCTCCAAATAGAGGTAATCCTCGGCCAGGTGGGCTCAAAGATCTGGCGATAAGTAGGCTTCAGCAGTCACGACAAAAGTACTCTGCTGATCCTTGTTTTCTTCTTGTTTTGTTCAATTGATAATACAAGATGAAGTTTAATACCAATGATCGATCTGTCAGGGAGCTCACCCAACATGACAAAGACCAATCCCTTGGCAACCTCATTTGCTCAATTATCCAAACATAAGTACATGGAATTGTTGATACCAATGACTAATCTGCTAAGTGAGCTCACCCAACATAGCAAAGACTAATCCCTTGGTGAATTCCAAGACATTCTTTGAATATCGTCAACCTTTAATATTCCAAGTTCGATCCTTAATTTGGCAAATCTTTCACTATCAAGTGGTTTAGTGAAAATATCGACAAGTTGATCTTGATGAGGGATGTATAGAACCACCACATCTTTCTTTTCAACATGATCTCTTATAAAATGATGCCTCACATCAATGTGTTTGGTTCTTGAGTGCAAAAGCAGATTTTCTGTGATTGCAATTGCACTTGTGTTATCACACATAATTGGAATTTCCTTTTCTTCAATTCCATAATCCCTTAATTGTTGTCTTAGCCATAGTACTTGTGCCAAAGAACTTCCAAAGAACAATGTATTCAACTTTCAAAGAGTGGAAGTTGAAATAGAATTCCGTTTCTTGCTAAACCAGGAGACCAGTCTATTTCCCATTAACTGACAGGTTCCTGTTGTGCTTTTTCTATCAATCTTGCATCCAACATAGTCAGAATCTGAGTAGGATATAACTTTGAAGCTTCCTTCCTTGGAATACCATATCTCTACTCCCAAAGTCTCTTTGAGATACTTGAGAACTCTCTTAATCGCACTTTAAATGACTTTCTTTAGGTTTAGATTGAAATCTTGCACAAACACCTACAAAGAAAGGATATATCAGTCTGGCAGCGTTGAGTGCAATGAGATCGCCTATCATCCTTCTGTATAACGTCTGATCAACATCTTTGCCTTCTTTATCTTCATCCAATCTGATGTTTGTACTCATAGGAGTTGAATTCTTAGTGCTATTTTCCATACCAAACTTCTTCAGCAACTCCTTGGTGTACTTGGTTTGATGAATGAAGATTCCATCCTTCATTTGTTTGACTTGCAATCCCAAAAAGTAATTCATTTCTCCCATCATACTCATTTGGAATTTACTCTTCATTAGATTTGCAAACTTTTCACAAAGTAAATCATTTTCAGAACCAAAAATTATGTCATCCACATAAATTTGTACCAAGTCTTTGTCCCCCTTCACCGATTCTCAAAAATGTCTTGTCAATGGTGCCTTTTGTAAAACCATTGTCCACCAAGAATTGAGATAGAGTCTCATACCAAGCTCTTGGTGATTGTTTTAATCCATAAAGTGCTTTGTTGAGTCTATACACTTTATCTTCTTGATCTTTAACTTCAAATCCAGGAGGTTGTTTGAACATACACTTCCTCCTCTAGGATACCATTCAAAAATGAACTCTTGACATCCATTTGATATACTTTGAAGTTCTTGTATGCGACATGTGCCAAAAATAATCGATAGCTTCCAATCTTGCAACAGTGCATAAGTTTCATCAAAATCTATTCCTTCTCGCTTGAGAATAGCCTTTGCAACTAGTCTGGCCTTATTTCTCACAATGGTACCTGATTCATCAAGTTTATTTCTGTATACCCACTTAGTACCAATGATATTTGCATAACTTGGCCTTTCAACTAGTGTCCAAACTTGATTTCTTTCAAATTCATTTAATTCTTCTTGCATGGCAATTATCCAATCTGGATCTGAAATTGCTTCTTCAACAACTTTAGGTTCCATTTGAGATAGAAAACAAGTAATCATAGCTTCAGCTTGTCTTAGTCCTCACACCTTGCATACATTGCCAATAACTTGTTCAGCAGGGTGATTCCTTAACCATTGTGGATTTTGGTTATTTTGATTTTCAGGAACATCATCTTCAGTAGGGTCTGCTGTAGTTTCTTCTACAGGAGGGTCAGCAGATCCTTGAACTGCTTCAGTTGTTGCATCAGTAACATTGTCAGCAGGGTGTTCAGCAGGGGCAGTATCAGAAACTTTCAAGTCATTGAATCTTTCCAAAACTTCAACACAATCTGGATCAGTGACTTGTTGATTTTCAGCAGGTCCACAATCTTCATCTTCCATACCAGTAAACTTAGGTTCATCAAACACAACATGGATTGTTTCTTCATGTTTTAGTGACCTCTTGTTTAGTACCCTGAATGCTCTGCTGACTGAAGAATATCCTAAGAAAATTCCTTCATCTGATTTTGGTTGGAATGTTTTCAAATGAACTTTATGATTTAGAATAAAACATTTGCTTCCAAATGGATGAAAATAGGATATGTTAGGTATCCTTCCATTCCAGATCTCATAAGGTGTCTTCAGCAGCTTCTTGTTTACTGATGTTCTGTTTTGTGTATAGCATGCTGTATTTACTGCTTCAGCCCAATATCTTTCAGGTAGCAATGCTTCACAAATCATTGTTCTTCCTGCTTCCTTTAAGGTTCTGTTTCTTCTTTCAGCAACCCCATTTTGCTGAGGTGTACCAGCAGCAGCAAGTTGATGTAGTACACCATTCTGTTCACAATATTCTCTTATAACTTTGTTGAGAAATTCAGTACCCTGATCTGATCTAATCTTTATGACTGTTAAACTTTTCTCATTTTGTAATCTCTTCACGAGATTAGGCATGCTTTGAAGTGTTTCATTTTTCTTGTTCATGAATATCACCCAAGTGTATCTAGAATAATCATCCACAACCACTAGGGTATACTTCTTTCCTGTTACACTTGTTGGAGTTATTGGTCCAAAAAGATCCATGTGCATCAGCTCCATGATCGGGGTCAATCAGGTTATAATATACTCGACCACCATAAACCAATACTAGCAAGAGGACTAGGCCCATCGTAGTATAGCTATAGTGAATCAAGGTCGATCCCACAGGAACCAATTGTGGATCATCTTATATACAAACAATTAATTAAACATGTCAAGGACATAGAGGCGGTCTACGACCAACATAAGACAAGAAAAGTAAAGACACGACTCGACACAACGTAATTAACCTCCCCATTATAGTCTTTATCGTTCGGACCTAGATAATTTATATAATAAATCAACTTATTAATCACAATCCGTTTGTATCTATCTTAGATTGGCTACGGAGTCATCCTCTTTAACTTGACTTAGCACCGGTAAGTCACTAAATCACTGTGGTATTGTTACGTGACTTCGCCTTTTGGTGCCTCCATCTCATATAACTCACACGCTTACGACTCTAAGGATGCCGATATTAACCGTACACCTCGTCTAGGCAACATTCCTATGGTTAGCGTATTCCTAAACGATCGATCGCCTCAGTCTCTGTCCCATTAACAATTACCTGCGGTTTCATGTTAATCTACGATTTACGTATAACTAGGTGAGCTCAATTCCCAAATACAAAACCTACCTAGATCTCGCTGAAAGTCCCGGAAGATCATTCATGAGCCAACCTAGGAGCCCTATATTGGTATTTCCTAATCATACGCTAATTAAAACAGACGAGCAACGTAGCCGTAGCCATACCTACTGAGATGATAAATTTTATTAAGTTAACCTAACCATAAAGACGTGGCTATTTAACGGATGAACAGGGGGCTTCGGTCGACCGAATAGGTGGGCTCGGTCGACCGAGTGAACTCATTCGGTCACCCGAATCAATTTCGTCCCCAGATTACATCCCTGAACATATCTCTCAGCGTTTCATCATACGTAATGCAGATAAAGCGATGAATTCGCTGACATTCATATAAACTAACATAGATACGCATTAATTAAATCAAGTAGATTCATGAATAAACACTAAGTGTATGACGTAGGTTGTGGGATCCTCATAGACAAGGCTTCGCCACATCCATAACGACATAACCTAGATCTACATCATCTAGCTATGAATAATCAACTCAAACGATAAAGCATAATTGGGGAATTAATTACTAAAAAGAAAAGAAACAGAAAATAAAGGCTTACATAATTTGCAGCCCTTAAACTCTGGAAACCTTCAAATTATTCTACATTGTATCAAAGCTATGAATAGAGTGATTTTATTGAATGATATTCTAAGGTATTCAAGGTGTGTTTTACAAATTTCGTAGCTGCTGCTTATATAGAGGCTGTAACCGACCTAGGGAGGATCTAGAAGATATGCACGTGAAAATCCCGTAAGTGACCGAGCCGACACTCTCGGTCGACCGAATGGATAGGCTCGGTCGACCGAGCCATTTTTACACGTGTTAAACGCGTCTCTTTGTCTGACTTGTTCCCCACTGCACGCTTGCGTGTTGATCTGATTAATCTTTCATTTAATGCTTCGATTTTCTTCCTCTATTATCTTGAGATCATTGATTGAATGACATTAATCCTCTCGATTTGTTGTGATCTGCAAAATCAATATTTATCGCACAATAAATCGGCTTTTAATAATGAAAAAGGCTAAATACCAAATATCATATTAATAATCACTTAACATTTAATAATAAATATAAACGAGTGATTTAATATGAAATATATATTATTAATCTCGATTTGAGGATAATTTGATGACATTGACGGGTATAATTTGACCGTCATCAACTACCCCCCACTTAGACTTTGATCGTCCCGAACAAAGCATCAATAAGTCATTCCTCAAGACAACATTTTCCATGGTCGAATCATACTTACACAAGAAACTCAAGTCAACTCATACTAGTCATGCTCATAAGATATCCATTATTCACTACTGACTATGAATCAAGTGATGTGTGCATGTGCATTTAGTTTTATATATTCGTGGCAAGATCGAGTTTATGCTAACCGTAATCTCAACCTACCAACCTCGACATTCATACTTCTCAAGCCTTTAAATTTTTGAAGCACTAGAGCAATAAGCAAGAGCGTATCTATAGGGATTTTGGACTTGGAGACCGAGTACTACTCAAAGCCTCTTAAAGAGTTGAATATTCTTTTCATATCTTCATATTTTTCAAATACTATAAATCTCAAGGAAGAAAACTTTTAAAGTATCCCCTATCTTAGATCAAATATAGCATTGAATATTACCACAAGCGCAAGGCTACTTTGGTAATGTTACTACAAGCCCAAATGTCTAACATTTTGCTAAAACAGTGCGTCTCAAGCTTATTACTCCGCTTTTGTTGGTAAGAATATAAGAATACCTCAAATGAGATAGATATTGACACTAGGTAGGCATAACCAATCATCTATGCAATGTACACAATATTTTCAATTTTTTTATAAATTGCGCGGTATAACTCGATTCATTTATTGAGTAAAATAATAAATAACTACTCGCAACAACCAGCATGAATATCCTTAAATTTACTTAACATAAGTATAAAATGATCACGTACTCATGAAACTTGGTTTATTTCCTATCAATTCTTAGCTAGGAACTCACAATTCTAAGGGTACGAGATACATAATATGGTATTTATTCAAATTTTTCAATCATGTGCCGTTTCATTCAATTTTCAATTATAACATAGCTAAGTCTCCTACCCCCCACTTAAACATGGCATTGTCCTCAATGACAAAAAATAAATGAGAATTTAAGAAAAAGACTTAGCTCTGGAAACGGCTCTCAAGTAAAGGAAAAAGATCGGAGTAAATTTTAGCACGTTGTGGATAAGCAAGTGAAAACACAGATAAGCGCACAAACTCCACGAAACCGTTAATAACACCATGTCTATGGAAGTTATAAAATAATGTAAGCGATAATGAGGTATAAATACCTAAAAACAGTTTAAGCCACTTTATTTTATACAACCAATGACAAGAAAAATACTAAATAGAAAGAAAAATAAACAAGCAACTAAAGATGATGGTCTTCATCTACAACCTCCACCACCTAAATATTCTAAACCGGGTGGAGAAGACAAAGATCAAAAGCATTACCCGACGTGGGAAAACACGAGGTGACTCGATCGAAAAGGTATTCAATCCAGGAAAGAGAAACTTGGTAAGGTATAACAGATTGAATGCGACCTATAGACTAAAGATAAAATTGAATACTTAGCGCAGAAACTTCTCGCTTGCATTGGATATCAACAACTTAGGGAGATGTAGCTACTACTCGAAATTACTAATAACCCAATGTATCACGTAAAAGTCATAACCGTCATCAACAAGGTCAGATCGGTGTGATAGTTCAGAACAAAACTTATCATCTAGAAATGCCGGAATAGTCGGAAAAGTGTGAAATTTAAAACTTCCGGTAGAAAGATAAGTTGTACTTTGATCGAACCAAAAACCTTTAAAATCTAGCTAGGTTCAGAGCTACACTTCCCCCAACTAGGATCATGAAAATCAAAATGATAAAAAAAATAATCATTAAATCTTAGCAATATTTCAAATTCCGCAACACAAAGGTATTTTGTAAAAATGGAGGTTGAGAGTATGATGGGTTTAGAAAAAGATACACATAAGGATGGGAAGAAAAGATAAAGAACGGGTAAGAAATTGTGTTTTTGGGATTGAGAATTGTTTAAAGGAATGGGATTGGGTGGGAGAGTGAAACGGATGGAAGAAAGAGAGGCGATGAAAGAATGGTTAGAAATGTGAACTGTTGGGGCAGATTGGTGAGAGGATCGAAAAGTTTGAAGGGTGAAAAGGTATAAATGAAAGGATAAGGATAATTGCAGAATGAAGTGCACATCACTTTGGATTTTCACTTGGATCACCTAAAAAGTTTTAGAATTTGACCAAGATTGTTCTTGTTCACACCAATCATTCTCTGTTATATTTTCAATAATTCTCAAGCTCTCTTAATGCTTCCATCTTAAGATTGATTGCTAAATTTCCTTTTATTTAGCAATTTCTCGACTCTCCTACGGAACTCTATTTCACGTGGCCTATATTGAGTAAAAAAGTTTTGCACATCCTTAGCCCAATGGCCATCGGAACACGGCAAAATAAAAACCTCAACATACGTCCACGTTACTCTTATTGGACTCAAAGAAAGAAAAACCTAAAATCCTAAAAAAGAAATCCTAAGGGTTTTAAAGTAGTTACGAGTTTAAAGTCCTCACTTCGACGTTCCAAAAAAATTATCCTTGTCAATTATCATTCTTGGATCGCTGGACTTTGACCCTTCAAGCACTATAAGAGGTGGGCTTGTTGCTTTTATGGATTAATACCCTTCCTTGGTTGTGAGACCTAGGAAACAACATTTATCCATACCATTTATCCAAAGCTCTTACCTCGGCTCGTTTTAGGAATTAGTGAATTCTAAGAAACTCGGTTAAAATTACGGTTTTGGCCTTGACAATAAGAAACAATGAATCAAAGTACTCGAATAAGGTCGGTTATGTAGGCAAGCCTACGCCGTCTTATTCGTTGGAACATATGTGACGATTCAGGCCAATCCGTCAAGATTAAGCCCGTTTAGCCCGAAGGCTTATCGGCTATGCTAAGTCTTGTTGAACTAGCATAACGTACATCACACGTGGAGGGAGTCGATTGAGCGAAGCTCGGTTGAACTCGCCCGACCATGGTTAGACCATTTCGAACCCATGTACTAAGAGTCTCCGATTTCTAAATTGTCACCCAAAGCGTAATCTCGTTTCTGTTTAAGGTGGGTTCACCGAGAAGCCATCACCATAAAACTCAACGAAAGCAGAAGATTGTGTTCTCTCAAAACTCAACATCTTCTTTAGATTTTGAATGCTTAAACTACACAATTTGTTGCTCCCCTGGCCAGTAGAAGCAATCTCATGCATAGGACAATGAGATTTTAACAGAACTACAAGGAACTCTTTATTCACTGCTTCCTTTCAACGACTACATGTTTCCTTACACCCTCTAGATGAGATAGATATGGGGCAGAACCTTCCACACTAATAAAATTAATCTTACAAACCACTCCGGGCCAAGATTCATACTAAGGTTCATGCATAGGCTAACTTATGCTCAAAAAAACCAAAAGGTAGTAAAACATAAGAAAAAAAAGGGTAGTACCTTGCCTTCAACATTGTACCACGAAGAATTTAAGCCTTTAAAAAATTTTCGGAGCCATCTTTGTGCTTTAATGGTATTGCTTCCATCGCTTTTCCCATCTTAGTTTTGTCTCCACATGTTTTTTCGGGTTATTTTCTCAGCGCCCTTGAAAAATTACTGACTCAGATTATTGCTTCCCTGGTTTCTGCAAACAGAAGAAAAACAAAACAGACCGTAGACTGATTTTAACATGGTCTCCCATGCTGCTATTAGACTTACGGATTAAACATACGGGGATAAACAGACACGCGAAATTCCAGACTCGAAAATCACAAATCAGAAACCGTGTAAACAGAACAGAACAAGAACAAAACAAAACAAAACAAAAAAATTATAAACTCTCGGTCGACCGAATGAGGTTTCTCGGTCGACCGAATAAATATATATATATTTTTTTTTAAATCTGGAATTTTCAGACAGAGCAGACAACCAGAGGGACTCAAAAAAACGTAAAAACAGACTCTAAAACAGAAAACATGACATGAATAAGAAAATTATTTATATATAAAATTGACCGTTGGTTCCCCGGCAACGGCGCCAAAAACTTGATCGGGGTCAATCAGGTTTATAATATACTCGACCACCATAAACCAATACTAGCAAGAGGACTAGGCCCATCGTAGAGATAGCTATAGTGAATCAAGGTCGATCCTCAGTGAACCAATTGTGGATCATCTTATATACAAACAATTAATTAAACATGTCAAGGACATGAGGCGGTCTACGACCAACATAAGACAAGAAAAGTAAAGACACGACTCGACACAACGTAATTAACCTCCCCAATTATAGTCTTTATCGTTCGGACCTAGATAATTTATATAATAAACTGAACTTATTAATCGTCAATCCGTTTGTATCTATCTTAGATTGGCTACGGAGTCATCCTCTTTAACTTGACTTAGCACCGGTAAGTCACTAAATCAACGTGGTATTGTTACGTGACTTCGCCTTTTGGTGCCTCCATCTCATATAACTCACACGCTTACGACTCTAAGGATGCCGATATTAACCGTACACCTCGTTCAGGCAACATTCCTATGGTTAGGCGTACTTCCTAAACGATCGCATCAGTCTCTGTCCTATTAACAATTACCTGCACGGTTTCATGTTAATCTACGATTTACGTATAACTAGGTGAGCTCAATTCCCAAATACAAAACCTACCTAGATCTCGCTGAAAGTCCCGGAAGATCATTCATGAGCCAACCTAGGAGCCCTATATTGGTATTTCCTAATCATACGCTAATTAAAACAGACGAGCAACGTAGCCGTAGCCATACCTACTGAGATGATAAATTTTATTAAGTTAACCTAACCATAAAGACGTGGCTATTTAACGGATGAACAGGGGGCTCGGTCGACCGAATAGGTGGGCTCGGTCGACCGAGTGAACTCATTCGGTCACCCGAATCAATTTCGTCCCCAGATTACATCCCTGAACATATCTCTCAGCGTTTCATCATACAGAACAGATTAAACAGTAATTCGCACAGCATTCATATAAACTAACATAGATACGCATTAATTAAATCAAGTAGATTCATGAATAAACACTAAGTGTATGACGTAGGTTGTGGGATCCTCATAGACAAGGCTTCGCCACATCCATAACGACATAACCTAGATCTACATCATCTAGCTATGAATAATCAACTCAAACGATAAAGCATAATTGGGGAATTAATTACTAAAAAGAAAAGAAACAGAAAATAAAGGCTTACATAATTTGCACCCTTAAACTCGAAACCTTCAAATTATTCTACATTGTATCAAAGCTATGAATAGAGTGATTTTATTGAATGATATTCTAAGGTATTCAAGGTGTGTTTACAAATTTAAGTAGAGTTTGCTTATATAGAGGTCAGAACCGACCTAGGAGGATCTAGAAGATATGCACGCGAAAATCCCGTAAGTGACCGAGCCGACACTCTCGGTCGATCGAATGGATAGGCTCGGTCGACCGAGCCATTTTTACACGTGTTAAACGCGTCTCTTTGTCCGACTTGTTCCCAACGCACGCTTGCGTGTTGATCTCGATTAATCTTTCATTTAATGCTTCGATTTTCTTCCTCTATTATCTTGAGATCATTGATTGAATGACATTAATCCTCTCGATTTGTTGTGATCTGCAAAATCAATATTTATCGCACAATAAATCGGCTTTTAATAATGAAAAGGCTAAATACCAAATATCATATTAATAATCACTTAACATTAAATAATAAATATAAACGAGTGATTTAATATGAAATATATATTATTAATCTCGATTTGAGGATAATGTTGATGACATTGACGGGTATAATTTGACCGTCATCAACTACCCCACTTAGACTTTGATCGTCCCAACAAAGCATCAATAAGTCATTCCTCAAGACAACATTTTCCATGGTCGAATCATACTTACACAAGAAACTCAAGTCAACTCATACTAGTCATGCTCATAAGATATCCATTATTCACTACCGACTATGAATCAAGTGATGTGTGCATGTGCATTTAGTTTTATATATTCGTGGCAAGATCGAGTTTATGCTAACTTCGTAATCTCAACCTACCAACCTCAGCATTCATACTTCTCAAGCCTTTAAATTTTTGAAGCACTAGAGCAATAAGCAAGAGCGTATCTATAGGGATTTTGGACTTGGAGACCGAGTACTACTCAAAGCCTCTTAAAGAGTTGAATATTCTTTTCATATCTTCATATTTTTCAAATACTATAAATCTCAAGGAAGAAAACTTTTAAAGTATCCCCTATCTTAGATCAAATATAGCATTGAATATTACCACAAGCGCAAGGCTACTTTGGTAATGTTACTACAAGCCAGAGGTCTAACATTTTGCTAAAACACAGCGTCTCAAGCTTATTACTCCGCTTTTGTTGGTAAGAATATAAGAATACCTCAGCAGATAGATATTGACACTAGGTAGGCATAACCAATCATCTATGCAATGTACACAATATTTTCAATTTTTTTATAAATTGCGCGGTATAACTCGATTCATTTATTGAGTAAAATAATAAATAACTACTCGCAACAACCAGCATGAATATCCTTAAATTTACTTAACATAAGTATAAAATGATCACGTACTCATGAAACTTGGTTTATTTCCTATCAATTCTTAGCTAGAACTCACAATTCTAAAGTGTACGAGATACATAATATGGTATTTATTCAAATTTTTCAATCATGTGCCGTTTCATTCAATTTTCAATTATAACATAGCTAAGTCTCCTACCCCCCACTTAAACATGGCATTGTCCTCCATTTCTGATAAGTGTGCCATATCCTCTTGTATATCCAGGTGTATTTTTGTTGCCAAAATTCACCCTTGGACCATCTTTTGCCACAAAGTTTGATAAGTGCTTATTCTTTGTCATGTGTCTGGAACATCCACTGTCAAAGTACCAGACACCCTACAAAACAAAGTTAATGCATTTTAGGTACCCAAACTGTTTGGGTCCATAATGGTCGATGGTAAGCATGACCCTTGGCATGTCTCCATAAGGTCTTCTCCTGAATGTGTCATACTTTGGTTCATACTTTGGTTCATACATGTATTCCACACATCCATAAGTTCTAACAGTAGGTTGTGTAGGAATCACATATGTTTTCTGGCCTTTTGGTTTATAATGCTGTTTGAAGTGATTCTTGTTGTTAAAAACATTTGCATAACCATAGGTGTGCTGTCTGTTAGGAACAGCCCTATAATATGGAGTCAGCTGAGGTCTCTGCTGAGGCCTTGTATAAGTCCTCTGCTGATCCCTTGGCTGATTCCATTGCATAGGTTTTACCCTAGCAATATGGTTATACTTACTATTTTTAACAGTAGATGCAGGAATATTCCAATCATCATCGATGAGAAATAGTCTACCTTTCCCCACGAGATAAGTATCCTTGAATGATCAAGATTTTTGGGTTTAGGATTCTTATCCTTGGAATATTTCTGTTTCTTACCCTTCTGTGGTCCAGCAGACTTGGTAGCAGGTCTACTATCAGCAGGCTTAGAAGGAACAGCAGTCCTATTTTTGGATTTATTCTTTTTACTAGGAGCTGTTGACTTCTTAGACTTCTGATTTTGCTTCCTTGAAGCATTCTCATTGGGTTTTACTGCTTCAGCAACCTTACTGGGAGTTGGATCTAGTGCAGGTACAAACTTAGGACCAATTCTGGTACTAGGTTCAGTAACCTTACTGGATCCACTCTTGTTAGATTGCTGAGTTCCAAATCCAAGCCCTGTTCTATCCCCATAAGGCTTTCCTGATTTGTATGCAGTATTGGAACAAGATGGTTCAGCAGATTCAGAGGTCTTTGGATGTTCAAACAGACTTATTTTGATTCTGTTCAACATCTTTTTCCTTACCCTTGAGAACCCTTAATTCAGCTTTCAATCTTCCAACTTCTAACTCAAGAGTTTCTTTTTCAGCCTTCACAACCTCATAGCCAGATTGTATTATCCTCAGTTGATTAAGGATGGCATCCAAAGTCTCATTGTTGTCAGAATTTCTAGGATTTGAACCACAAGTTGATTCACAATCACTTCCAGCAGGAGTGTTGATAGATACAGTGTTGTATACCTCCTCAGTTTCATCCATATTAGCCATCAAAGCATAATCCTCCATATCAGCAACCAGTGCAGTGTCATCTGATTCATTTCCTTTTTCAGATTCAACTTCATAGCCTGATTCATCTTCAGCAACCATAGCCTTCTTGCCAAGTCTTCTTTGTTGACTTTTGGTCTTGATGAGTCCGAAAGTCAGGTCTAAAATGTCCAGGCTTCTTGCAGTTGAAACAAAGGTAATCAGGTTCCTTGCCTTGTTTTAACTCAGGACAATCCAGGTTTGAAGTGTCCTGGTTTCTTGCAATGAAAGCACAGATAGTCATTATCTTTCCTTGGTTCTTCTTTCCTTCTTTCAGTAGGCCTTTTTGTAAAATTTCTTGCAGGAGCCTTTCCAGTCTTCATCATCCTGATTTTCTTGCTCAGTGAGGGCAATTTGTTCTTGCATCTCATCCAAAGATATCATCCTGTCCTCCTGATGATTCTTCATGATGTGAAGCGACCAATGCCGTGGTCTTTGGCTCTTCCTTTTCGATTCCTGCACAAGCTTTTGCTAAATTCATAAGCCTTTAAATGAAAATAATTTGAAGGTGTCTTCTTCATGCAACTTTCTCATTTCCTCAATTGCGATCACCTTCATTTTCCAAACATCTCTTGCAGTAGAGCTTCCAAGATTTTGGTGTTTATTTCCTCTTTTGAATAACTTACACTCAACAGGGTAAGTTCATCCATGATTGTATTGAATCTTGATTCCATTTGCTCAATAGTTTCATTAGGTAGCATCTTGAACTTTTGAAATCTCTTTACAGCCACACCGATTTTGTTCTTCTTTATTGCATCGGTGCCTTCACAGATTAAGTGAATCTTATCCCAAAGTTCCTTTGCGCCTTGCAATCTTTAACCTTCATATACATATTGCTATCCAAGTTTACGTAAATGATATCAATAGCAATGTTGTTGAGATTTGCTCTTTTACGTCTTACGCATTCCATTCTCTTTTTGGTTTAGGAATGTACTCGATTCTGTCACCCATTCACATCGCTTTTGTAATCTCAAAGGTCCTTCGCTAAGTACATCCATCATCTCATCATGAGTAGCGACAAGATATGCCTGCATTCGACGTTTATACTCATCAAATCTATCAAGAGAACACATCAACATAGTTCTAGCATACTTGTGTGTTGTCCATGATGCAAGTCTTGAAAATCGAGAACTTGAAAGAAAGTTTTAAAGAATTTTCACAAGCACAACAAGTAGGATTCCTTCGAGCGAAGCCTTTGCTCCGATACCAATTGTTGGTCCTTGAAAAGGCTTTGGTTAAGTTTAGAGGGGGTGAATAAACTTAACACTTAAAACTTTGGAGTTAACAAATTTCGCAACTTCAGCAATCACTGATACTTGAGAGTCTCACGAGACTTCGATGAGGTCACGATAAACGTTAGTCTCTTGATAGTTAAGTTTGCTTTGAATTTGTGCAAATGAATTTAATCAAAATTAAGCCTTAGTACTTGTTGTCAAATATGATACTAGGTACTAGATACTCAGTAGTGCAAGTGTGTGATTTCAGTTGCTAGATTCAGTAGGTTGATGAGTGAAATAAACTAAGTGTAGAAAGTAAAATGCTGAAAGTAAATGGCCAGATTTTATAGTGGTTCCAGGTGATGTAATCCTGTCAGTCCACTCTTCTCCTGTGATGTTGGAGGGAATTCACTAGAGATCTTTGAGGTAGCTGCTACAAAGATTCCTAAGTTGTTTGTCCTTCACCAATGACTATGGCTTCACAAACTGAAAACTGGGAACGGGTAGAATTGCTGCTCCTTAGTCTTCCACTGGTCCTTGAAGGGTAGGATTGCCTCTTCACCAGCTCCACCACAAACAACAGTCTTTCACACCTAACAGATGCTTCACTGTCTTCAAGAGTTCTTTATAAAATAAGAATGAATCAAATAAATGATTCAATTGCGGCCCGACTTGATTAGGATGATGTAATCAATGACTTGCGCCTTCAAGTGTGTATGGATGTAGCTTGAACACGAATGCACTTGAAGAAAATAACTAGATCAAAGACCTTAAGCTTAGTAAGTTCAAGGGTGTGTTTTTCACCTCATATTATCACTTAAAGTTTATCCCAAAAATTCATCATATTTTCTTGAGTTGAAAGTCTTCTATTTATAGGTAGGAATGCATGTGACTTGCATTTGAAATTCAAATGTGACCGTTCTTTGTATTTGTCCCATCCGATAAGCAATCTGTCACAATTCATAGGGTCGACAACATCAAAATTCCTTTTGACAATCAAATTCTGCCCACCCTTGACTTGTATCCAATGGATAAAAATATGGATCATCCCAACGTCTTTTTAATCTCACTTTGATTTTCTTGATAAGTCGTATAGTTGGCTGTCCTTATCCATGTAATCTTCCAAGATAATCTTGAATTAATCGAGGTAATACATCAATGAGTTCATGAGTCTCACTTTGAAATACCTATCGATCTGTTGATCATCATATAATCATATAAAAATACAATGCAAATGATTACTTCTATCTAACTTTTATTTGTGTAGTTAGATTACATCATTTTAATTGTAACTAAGTTCCAAACATCATCCAACTTATGGAACTTAGACCTTCACACAAGGTATATGTAATCGCTTTAGGTCATCACAGACTTGCCTAAATTCGATCCCATATCCTTGACTTGAATTACTAAGTTTGATCCCTTAGCCTTCATTTCTCGAGTTTGAGCCCTCACCTTCTTGGTCTTCGGTCTTGAAGAGGTTCCCGACTAGTCTCTCGACCTATCTACCCTATCGACTGAGACCATCTGTGATGATATAAATCAAAATTTCTTTACGATGGCTTGTTTGATCAAACCTATTTATGAATCAAACTCTAATAAACCTATACATTCTATCTAGACATCTTTTTGCCTTTGCACTATAACAGCTAGTATGGCACTCATCATCAAAACTAAGAAATAAGTCCAACAGTAATTAACCTCCCAATTATAGCCTTAATCATTTGGACCTAGACAATTTATATAACAAACCAGACTTATCAACTATTAATCCATTCGTATCTACTTCATGTTGGCTACGGGAGTCATCCTCTTAAACTTGACTTAGCACCCGTTAGGTCGCTAGATCATTGTGCTACATTACGTGACTTCGCTTTTTAGGCTTTCATCTCATATAACTTGCACCCTTACGACTCTAAGGATGCCGATATTAATCGTACACCTCGTCTAGGCAACATTCCTATGGTTAGGCGTACTTCCTAAACGATTACTCAAGCTCTCGTCCAACTAGCAATTACCAAGTTATAGTCTCATGCTAGTCTACGACCTACGTATAAAGAAGGTGCGCACAATTCCCTAATATAAACCTACCTAGATAATGTTGAACGTCCGTGAAGAGCAATTCATAAGCCTACCTAAGAGTTTTATATTGGTATTTCCTTTTAACACGTTTTAATTAAACTAAGCGAGTAACGTAGCCATAGCCATACCTATTGATGTATAACATTTATATGATAAAAATTACGAGGTTTTATATACGTTATCGACTCTTTTTATATAAAATATAAGAAATTATAACGATAATCTTATAAAATATTAATAGTTATGAATAAATCTAAATACTATAAAAATCTAGTAAAAGTAATAAAAAGTTATAAATTTTGTACCGGGATAATAACCGGAGTGTCGTGTCAGATTTACGGGTGTATTTTTGGTATTTTATTTGCAGATCTTAGGTAAACCAAGACCCCGAGTGACGACACTTTTTGAAGTAAAATCGTATCTTTTGAAGGAAGTAAGGAAGTGCCACGAGATTTAAAATTCAAGTGGATCAATGGTTCGTAACACCATTATCGAATTATATTTTCGACGAACAAATGGCCCATCAAAAATGCATTTTCTGAAGAAGAGTCCTTCATGGAAGTTATATATCTTTTCAAGAGCTTTCCAACGCTTCTTGAATTATGTCATTTGGAGATCCAGAGCTCAAGTTATGATTTTATCAAGTTTCGAGATCAAGTTATGGAATAAAAGATACCCGGATCAATCCGGATTTACCTCGGATCGATCCGAGAAAACATAATGATTATCCAAAGATGTGGTCCTGCAGAGAATAATCCTGGGATAAGATTTTTATTCCCGGATCGATCCGGCCCTTTCTCGATCGATCCGCTTGGAAAAAAATTTGCCTATAAATGAAAGCGACTTTGCGGCATATAGAGGAGACCAATATATATTTTCTTAACCTCTTTTTAGTAGTAGTATGTATGTATATAGGCCTTATGCCATAAATAAAGTAGTATCGTTATAATGCTCGAGAAGTTATCAGAAGATCAGTGTTGTTGAAGTCGTTGTAATATCCGGAAGAATACAGCTTCTGATTCAACAGTTGTAATCGGGTAAAACTTCTTAAGTATTTATGTTTGTTATGTTTGTTTTTATCTTTTTCGTTGTTATAATGTTTTTAGGCTAAATTTAATAACTAGCCAAAGTTATGTAATCATTTTATTTCATTCTTTTCGGTAAAGGAATGTTGTCTAATTAAAATTGATTAAAATTGAGTTAATTGAATCTTTTTCTATTCTGTAACGTATTGATAATATTCGGATTGACGTAATTAACCAAGATGAATCGCACCATATAACCTAACGATGAACTGATCAGAGAAGTTAGGATATGAGATAAAAGATAGAAAAACCGAGGGTAAAATTGGCCGTCTGCGAAAGCGTGACTACGGATTCTATTTCTACCGAAGCGCATTTTGTCTTGGGAAAGATAGATCTTATTAAAATTGTGCTCGAGATCGTAATAATGTTAAAATCAACAGCTTTAATTGAAACTAAAACCGGAAAGTATCGATCGATCCGCTGACACCGGAGCCTTTTGAATAACATCGGCCATCCGACAAATGGAATAACCTCTTTTATCCGGGGTAGATTTGTACTCGCACCTTTCGAGACTAACGAGATTAGCATGGGCGCTTGTGGAGATTGAACGATGACAATGACATATGACAATTTCATACGCCGTGTGAGGAGGAATTGTTAACCTCAGGAGTGCACCGTTTCATTTACTCAATTGGACCTAAAATAAAAGGAAAGATCGAGCACATTCCGTCTACTGAAAAGATCGTATAAATCAATTATATAAACTTTGGCTAGTTCTATAAAATATATTGGTATCTATATATTTATATCTATATATATATTTTACAATCTATGTACATCTATATATATTTATATATCTATATATATATTATATTAGAATAACTTTTAAATTACGCATTTATTTTATGTTGAGTAGAATAGTAGTGATATGTGTTATAAAATTGCGGTTTAGATCGAGTTAATAACAGCTCTTTGGTGTTTAACCACACTTAGAAGAATTACCAAGTTCCCTGAGGATTCGACACTCTGACTCACCATACTAGCACTACAGTTTGACCCGATACACTGTCGGTTAAGGATGTATTAGCACTAGAAAATGCCACGTCGACTTTACGCGCGCCGTTGCCGGGAACGTCGCTAATTTCTTTCTTTTGTGTCTATGGTTACTACTTGTATTAGCTCAAAATTCTAGAATAAGTCAACACTTTTCTTATCCCATTTCTATTTTAATTTTAGATTTGGTACTTACCTTATAGGTAAGTTACCAATTTTACTACTATCAATTTAGTATTATTTTCTATTTTCGTTAGTTGATGACCGTATGGTAAGGCCCCACTCACTCCTTATAAGCCCGACATAAACACTTACGAAAGCGCTAAGAGTAGAGAGTAAACGAGGTCATACTAGTCGTGAAATCTGACGAAGCATCTTCAAACAAAAATACGAGAATGGCCGAAATCGGTCTTTGAAACACACGAACAAGGGCTAGAACATGCTCTAGGGCATGGATGAACCACCATTAACCCTAATAATCAAAATAATAATAATAGAAATAATCGAAATCGGAACCGTAACAATCGTAATAACCCACCAAACCCGAGACCTATCTGTGATCAAACCATAAGAAGAAACCAGACTAATAATCCCATTCTTTTACCCAATGAAGGAGCGAATAATTTCGAAATTAAATCTCATCTTTTTGGTTTAATTGACGCAAGAGCCCAATTCCTAGGAGAGGATGATGAAGATCCACATCATCATCTCTATCTTTTTGAAGAACTGTGCAATACTGACCAAAAGTCAAGGTGCTCATAAGGAATTAACAAGGATGACTATGTTTCCTTTTTCTTTAAAAGGACGAGCCCGAGATTGGTTTATGTCTCTTCCACATCATTCACTTACTAGTTGGGAGGAGATTCAAACTGAATTTCTGAAACAATATTTCACTCCTGGACGAAATTTGGAATTAAAAGTCGAGGTTGCTAACTTTAGACAAGGATCTCAAGAAAAGCGCTCGGGAATGCACAGGGAAAGATTTAAAAATTGTTAAGAGCTTGTCCCGATCATGGTTATTCCTTAGATATGCAAATTCAACTTTTCTGTCATAAATTAAGGAAAGACTCACGTGCTGATGTAGATCATGCATGTGGTGGTTCTTTAATGATGAGTGAAGCTCAAACAGTTTACGATGCTATAGAAAAGATTTCCAAAAATAACGTAATGTGGGAAACCGGTTCTAGCACCAGAAAAATGGCTTTTGCAGGAGAATGTACATCTAATACGGAAGTTCTAGCACATTTGGAAAATTTGAGCGGAAATTTGATGGCCTACAATCTAACAAAACCAAAGTTCGAGAAAATAGTACACCAACCGAATACTCAAATCAGATAACATGCCATTAGGGATTGAAGAACCAACAGGATATTCAAGAGAGGAGGTGAGTTTTCTTGAAAGACATAGAATTTGAACAATGCATACTCAAACTCGTTTAATGCTATTAGAAGAGATCACCCTACTTATCGATGGTCCTAAAACCCTAGTAAGCAAGGACAACCGCCATATCCGGGCTCCATATAGGAATATGAATAATAATCAAGTTTATCAAGAAAACACATCTAATCGAATTTACAATCATTACCTAGATCCTATCCTCAACATACCACTCAAAGTATACCAAGACTCAAAGTTCAACTCAACTGCGAAGGAGTTGAAAAATGGGAAACATTAATGGAAAATATGATGGGTGTAGTATCTACTCAAGCTAAGAATATGGAAACAATGATGACTTCTATTGGTACAGTCACTAAAGATTTGAATACAATGAAAACATCTATGAGTGGACATGATACCAGAATGAGAACGATAGAAGCCTCATTAAGGAATATGGAAGATCATTTGAGTAGGGAAGGTGAACGTAACAACAAGAGACCTCTGGAGGATTACCAAGTAACACCGAAAAGAAACCCAAGAGAGGTAAATGTTGTAGATTTTAGAAGTAGTAAGCTCAAGTGGAAGCAATGGAGTAGAAAACTTTGGGAATAATGAAGTAGAAAATGATTTAGATGGAAAGAATGATGAAACTAAAGATGAACTTGAATTCACTGATGAGGAAGAAGAAATTATAGAGAATTTCTTGAAAATGAATAGAAATTTGGAACCTGAGAATGAAGGTGAAAAATGGGTAAAAATCCCAAGGATTTTGAGAGATCCCATGGATAAAGATTTAAGGAATTTATTCAAAGAACATGTTAGAATAGAGGATTATGAAAAAGGATGAAAAACAAGAAGAATCAAGGAATCTAAAGTAGAGATTGATTCAGGGAATGTTTTAAAAGAAAAAACTCAAGATCAGGATACTTGGCGATCAAGTAATACTCAAAGGTTTAAGGAGAAAGGAAAAGAGAAAATGAATTTGGGATCAAAGGTTGTAGATTTAGAATCTTTACCTTACCCACCTAAAGATCAAATTAAAAAGATTAAAACTGATCGTATGCTCGTTTCCTTGATACTTTTAAATCATATTCATGTTAATATCCTGTTATCGAAGCTCTAATTAGTATGCCTTTATGGAAAGTTTCAAAAGATATTTTGTCAAACAAGAAAAAAAATTAGAGGAATATGAGAATATTTGCCTAAATGAAGAATGTTCTGCAGTTTTGCAACATAAGTTACCACCTAAACTGAAAGATCCTGGAAGTTTTACCATTCCATGTGAAATTGGAGGATTTCTGTTTAAAAAGGTCTTATGTGACCTTGGAGCTAGTATAAACCTCATGTCTTATGAGGATTATAAGAAGCTAGGCATAGGAAATCTTACTTAAGATCGAAATGACTCTGCGATGGCGGATAGATCGATTAAATACCCTAAAGGAATTATTGAGGACGTATTGGTTAAAGTAGACAAGTTCTATTTTCCAAAGAGATTTTGTAGTTATGGAAATGGAAGAAGGATATTCAGCGCCCACTTATCTTAGGTCGACCGTTTAGCTACAGAAGAACTTTAATAGATGTTCGAAAGGAGAGTTAATTACGAGAGTCAATGAAGATGAAGTTACTTTCAATATTTTCAAAGCTATGAACCATCCATATACATCACGAGAATCATGTTCTTTTATAGAAGATATTCATTCTTACATCTATGATAATCATTTACCAACTTTTGAAGACAGATTAGAAGAATGCTTAACTCATCTATCTATAAAGAAGATGAGGAAGACATTGAAATGAAAGAGATAATCCTTTCTCTAGATAAAGGAAGTTTTACTTTTAAACCATCATGGCATAAGTATTTGGAATTAGAACTAGAAGGACCGGGTTCTTAAATCGTCAATAGAAGATCCGCCAAAGAATGCTGAATTGAAACCACTACCTTTAAATCAAGTATGCTTTTCTTGAAACTGATAATCTATTACCGGTTATTATTTCATCATCTTTAATCGAGCAACAAGAAGATCAATTACTTAGAATGTTGAAAAAGCATAAGAAAGCTTTTGGATGGACGATTGCCGATATTCGAGGTATTAGCCACGAGATTTGCGTTCATAAGATAATTACGAAGGAAGATGCTAAACCTTGTATTCAACATAGCGCCGCCTCAACCCAAATTTGCGAGTTAATTGTTAAGAAAGAGGTCATTAAACTATTAGAAATGGGGATAATATTTCCCATATCGATAGTGAATGGGTTAGTCCAACTCAAGTGGTACCAAAGAAAGGAGGTTTCACAGTGAAAGAGAATGAAAGGAATGAATGGATTCCGACAAGAGAGATTACAGGTTATCGAATGTGCATTGATTTTAGAAAACTAAATGATCATACTAAGAAAGATCATCATCCACTTCCATTCATAGTTCAGATGTTGGAACGTTTAAGTGGTCATAAATATTACTGTTTCTTATATGGTTATTCAGGATATTTACAGATATTCATTGCAGCAGGAGATAGAGAAAAAACTACTTTCACTTGTCCTTATGGAACGTTTGCTTATAAAAGAATGCCGTTTTTTTCAGAAAGCTGACGTGGCCTTTTCTAGTGCTAATACCAGTCCTTAACCGACGATTGTGTATCGGGTCAAGCTATCAGTGCTAGTATGGTGAGTCGAGTGTCGAATCCTCGAGGAACTTGGTAATTCTTCTAAGTGTGGTTAAACACCAAAGAGTCATTATTAACTCGATCTAAACCGCAATTTTATAACACATATCACTACTATTCTACTCAACATAAAATAAATGCGTAATTTAAAAGTTATTCTAATATAATATATATATAGATATATAAATATATATAGATGTACATAGATTGTAAAATATATATATAGATATAAATATATAGATACCAATATATTTTATAGAACTAGCCAAAGTTTATATAATTGATTTATACGATCTTTTGATGAAGCGGAATGTGCTCGATATTTCCTTTTATTTTAGGTCCAATTGAGTAAATGAAACGGTGCACTCCTGAGGTTAACAATTCCTCCTCACACGAGCGTATGAAATTGTCATATGTCATTGTCATCAGTTCAATCTCCACAACTGCCCCATGCTAATCTCAGTTAGTCTGAACAGGTACCGAGTACAAATCTACCCCGGATAAAAGAGGTTATTCCATTTGTCAGATGGCCGATGTTATTCAAAAGGCTCCGGTTGTCAGGCGGATCGATTTAACTTTCCGGTTTTAGTTTCAATTAAACTGTTGATTTTAACATTATTACGATCTCGAGCACAATTTTAATAAGATCTATCTTTCCCAAGACAAATCGCCCCGGGTAGGAAATAGAATCCGTAGTCATGCTTTCGCGACGCCAATTTTACCCTCCGGTTTTTCTATCTTTTATCTCATATCCTAACTTCTCTGATCAGTTCATCGTTAGGTTATATGGTGCGATTCATCTTGGTTAATTACGTCAATCCGAATATTATCAATACGTTACAGAATAGAAAAAGATTCAATTAACTCAATTTTAATCAATTTTAATTAGACAACATTCCTTTACCGAAAAGATTGAAATAAAATGATTACATAACTTTGGCTAGTTATTAGATTTAGCCTAAAAACATTATAACAACGAAAAAGATAAAAACAAACATAACAAACATAAATACTTAAGAAGTTTTACCCGACATAAATCATTGAATCGTAAGTGTATTCTTCCGGATATTACAACGACTTCAACAACACTGATCTTCTGATAACTTCTCGAGCATTATAACGATACTACTTTATTTATGGCATAAGGCCTATATACATACATACTACTACTAAAAAGAGGTTAAGAAAATATATATTGGTCTCCTCTATATGCCTGCAAAGCTGCTCTATTTATAGGCAAAATTTTCCAAGCCGGATCGATCCGAGAAAGGGCCGGATCGATCCGGGAATAAAAATCTTATCCTGGGATTATTCTCTGCGGGACCACATCTTTGGATAATCATTATGTTTCCTCGGATCGATCCGAGGTAAATCGATTGATCCGGGTATCTTTTTATTCCATAACTTGATCTGAAACTTGATAAAATCATAACTTGAGCTCTGGATCTCCAAATGACATAATTCAAGAAGCGTTGGAAAGCTATTGAAAAGATCTATAACTTCCATGAAGGACTCTTCTTCAGAAAATGCCTTTTTGATGGGCCATTTGTTCATCGAAAATATAATTCGATAATGGTGTTACGAACCATTGATCCACTTGAACTTTAAATCTCGTGGCACTTCCTTACTTCCTTCAAAAGATACGATTTTACTTCAAAAAGTGTCGTCACTCGGGGTCTTGGTTTACCTAAGATCTGCAAATAAAATACCAAAAATACCCCGTAAATCGACACCGACACTCCGGTTATTATCCCGGTACAAAATTTATAACTTTTATTACTTTTACTAGATTTTTATAGTATTTAGATTTATTCATAACTATTAATATTTTATAAGATTATCGTTATAATTTCTTATATTTTATATAAAAAAGAGTCGATAACGTATATAAAACCTCGTAATTTTATCATATAAATGTTATACATCAACTACTCCCACTTAGCTCTTTGATCGTCCTCGAGCAAAATAAGCGTAATATATAAAATTACAATAAAAATGATATACTTGGTAGATTAAATTTCAAATTAGTAAAATATCATTTCAATATTATAAATATATTAGTTATATCTTTCTTAGAAATTAACAAGATAAAAAGTGTAGATAACTTAGATAAATTATTTATCAACTATTATTCAAATAAAATTTCACATAATTTACTCAATAAATATAATTAAGATTCTAGAATCATTCTCCTATCTCAACTTGTATGAAATAATTGGAATCAAAGACTAAGTCAAATAGTTGACAAAATGGCTTATACGTTTTAGGTTCAGGGTGTTGGTTAATCCGAGGTTGCGGGTGGAAGAAGCTGATTAGGACTCCCAGAGGTAGACTAAACATTTCAATTGTACGAGATTTTTATGCGTCTCTTCTTCGATATAACAACAAAGCAGACCTCGCCTCATCTCATTCTTTGTTAGGGCGTCGTTATATCATTTTCTCCAGTTATCATAAATCAAATCTTTCAAATCCCACCATCTACTTTTGATCAAAACCCACACTACGAGTTTCTTTGGGAACTCGGAAGTTCTTATAATGTTGTTAATCATACTGCAGAAGCCTTTCAATATGTGTTTCCACCTGTTTGATCATAACTATGATTCTTCGACTTTAGCTTTACCTCTCATCCGAGGGCGTGAAACGCTTCATTAACTCTCGGATCTATCCAACTAGAGATTTTTAGGGGTTACGGATGATGAGATGCTATCATTGTATGCAGCGACCGTGGGGCATACATTGATTGGGGATTTTGATGTTTAAAATCGCAATTAATTTTGCAAAGTAGAGGCGTAATAGGGAAGACCGCTACCGCTTTGCCTGGTTATCTCTCAACCGTGTGTGCAAATCAATCACGTGCCTGAGTTTACTACTGATTTGAGATCTTTCCATCTCGTGATTCTCAGTTGGGATTATTTCCGGTAGATACTCCCGGATGTTCATCTACGGTTTGATGAGTTGTTGAAAATCAGTTAGAACTTGATGTTGTTAAGTTCGTAGTCGTTTAAGTTAGTCTTTTCATCACTTTTTAATTAAGTTTTCTTTAAAGTTGTAATGGTATCCTTAATGTTTAATATATATGTCATTTTCTTTAATCAAAATAATATATGTTGAGAAAAATAATAAAAATCAAAATCGTATAAATTTTTTTTTTCTTTCGAACTTACTTTTTATTACTCAATGACCATCGGGACGATGTCATTTCGTAAGTGGGGAGTAGAGGTAAGTTAGTAAAAAAAAAATTAAAAAAAAAAAATTAAAATTTTCTTATATAAATTTATACTTAAGTGCTTAATACTTAGCTAATTTTTCTTGAATCAAAATAACTAGATAATATATAATTAATATGAATAAAAATAATATAAGTTGGTAAA
>JAOBSW010000809.1:0-43091 GCA_026214975.1 Gentiana macrophylla | reverse complement strand
CTTGCACAATAAAAGGGTGGCTCCGATACCATGTGGAAAACATAGGCCCAAGCCCATATAAGAGGAGGGGCCTCATCCCCAAAACCTAGGTTGTGAGGTGAGGGAAGTCCATCTCTTAATATGGTGGGTGAAACAACCACAAGTTCCCAATGCGACAATTTTATCATTTGATACGCTATGTGAAGTTCATACCTTACGATCTCATATTATACCATTGTATGTTGGCATCTTAAAGGCCAACGATCTACAACCAATTTCGGTTCACGGTTCTTTTCTTCACCTTAGTGAAGCCGTTGGAAAGCTTTGTTGATTTTTCTTTGAGCACTGGCTATCGCTTTGAAGGACGATTTTCTATTTCTTCGAGATCGCCTAATGTTTCTCTTCACGCTTTCACCGATCCTCCATGTGAGAATGTTGAAGAAGAATACGGGCATTCAATCCGCAATCAATTTATGCTATTTTACGTGAGGACGTGTATCTCTTTCGCTTTTGACGAGATGAACAAGATTTCTCGACACAAAAGGCGCTTCTAAATGGTTGTATGAATAGATTGATGTAGCAACCGATAACATCGAGCAACATTACCAGCGGATCATCGACTCACAAATCACATTGGAAGTAGAGAAAATGGAATACTGACTATTTTGCTTCGTTCATCAAGAGCTCTTCGCTTGAGAAGCAAAGATGCCGGAGGGGCCGATAAGGAGGAACTTCAATTATACATGGTGGAGCTTAGATTCTTAAGGGTGTTCTTGATATGCTTTGCGACATGGGATGATGTCGATGAAGAAATCAAGGTAAAATTGAGGTCTATGATCACTTTTTTTTCGAGGATATGGGGTAAAAAGAAGGAGAGGGACTTCTTGCTCACCGCTTTCATGCAGAGCGAAGCATCAAGATTGGCATCCATTGGCTTTGGAATTACAAGGAAAAATTCAAAGAATAAAGCTAAATCAAGCTTGGTGCGTAAATTTGATTCATTATTCGTTATTTCAATTCAAGACGTCAACAAGTTATAAGACCCTTGAGTTTCTGGATTCTATCCTCGCCAATTTAAATGATCTTGTCATCTACAAAGCTAGTGAAATTGTTCAATTTAAGAAGCAGATTAAAACATTGGAAGAGAAATTAATGTTTCTGAAGAATTTTATGAAACTTGCATCGAATTGCCGATATAATGAGGAGTTGGAAGAATTCAAAATGCTTGTTCAAGCCTTTGCTAATGATGCTGCATGCTTAACATTTTTTTATTGGGCAAAAGATGCAAATGTTGAAATTGCATCCGAAACTAATTCTACGCTTCTCAGATGTCGCAAATGATCAAACCAAAGAACGCCTAATGTTGCCGATTGTACTTTCAAACCCCGATGGCCATACATGCAAATGATCTAGTTCTCAAATGTTCGTAAAAACGCTTAGCTTAGTCGAACTTTTCCTTGAGGATCTAGTGACTAATTCGGCTGGTGAATTTCAAATTCTTCAAGACAATATCGTATTTCTTTTGATATTTCTCAACGATCATCCTAACTGTATGCAAATGAATGCAGATTGGCAAAGAAAATCGATGTTACTTTTTGGGAGGGTTTGTACCGCTTTCTCCCTTTGTTGACATGGAAGGTGTATTCTCCAAGAAAAAGATACTTTTAAAAGACTTTCCGATGAAAATTGAAGCTATCAATGCTAACATAAGACACATTTACGGTAAACTCCCGTATTCATCTCTATATAATTTGTTATAAACACGTATAGAAATATGCAATTTAATAAAGAAACAAACACGATATAGCAATGCAAACGAAAGAATGGCGGAATTGATAAAACACGTAAACAAAAAAACACGTTGATTTAACATGGTTTCCGGCAAGCAGTCGACTACTCCACGGATGTAAAAGGAGATATTTTATTATGCACAGATTTATAAGGTTTTTCACAAGTGTGTGAATAACACTTTGAATGACACACATTTGCATTGATTACAACATTGGTATTTATGTACACAAGTCCTAAAACCCAACCGCCAAAGATCTTTGTCGGAACTACCATAATACCTGGATGTGGACCTCACTACCCACTGTTATCCACTGCATCTAAAACTCAGCTCAAAAGCTGACTTCCTGCACTTGTAATTAGTTGCCTGTATGTAGAACTCAAATGATACTCAAGAAACGCAGCAGACACTAAATCGATCACGACTTCGAAGAAACTCAGCCACACTTCATCATACCGACTTTCACAGAATCAATATACTTAATCGAATCCCGACCATCAATCTCGGCCTCATTTTCCCAAATTAGTTCCACCAGATATTTCGCGCTTTAGATCAAGTCACCAAAATCGACAAATCTCCACCTTGACTTAAACTCATTCAACGCCACCAGATTGAATAATCGAGGCGTACTTGTACCGGATGCATTCGCCAATGCCAGGATGTACAATACCGCACTTCTCCCGAGAATCCACTCAGTTGATCGCGCCAACCGAGTATCCGTATATTCAGTTTATAAGCTTTGAATATTCAAAGTCCAGACCATAATCGAAACTTGCTCTCATTGAATCTGGTTTAGTGAACATATCAGCAGGATTCTCCTTGGTGCTGATCTTCTTCACTACAACCCTCTTCTCATTTCTCAGAAAATGATACCTCACATCAATATGCTTGGTTCTCTCATGATGAACCTGATCCTTAGCTAGAAAAATTGCACTTAAATTGTCACAATAAATCTCAGCTTGATCCTGATGTAGCCCCAAATCACTGACTAGTCCCTTCAACCAGACACCCTCCTTGGCTGCTTCAGTAAGAGCCATATACTCAGCTTCGGTAGTTGATAAAGCCACTGTTGCTTGAAGAGTTGCTTTCCGATGACAACTCGAATTCCCAATGTGAAAACATAACCAAATCATTGATTTTCATCATTCACATCACTCAGCATAATCAAAGATCACAAGATCCTGTGATCGGTCGCTTCTCAAGATCACCTCCATAAATAAGACCAACATCACCAGTACCTCTAAGGTACTGAACATTCTTTTCATAGCTTTCGGTGTTCCTTTCCAGTTGAACCATAAACCTCGCGACAACACTGCTTGTCCGAGCAGATCGAAGCCTAGTGCACACCATGCCATACATCAGACTGCCAACTGCACTAGCGTAGGGAACTCTTGACATGTACTCCTTCTCTTCTGGCGATCGTGAAGCAAAAGCGACAAATGAACATTTGATGCCATAGAGTATCTATTGGCTTAGCAAATGACATGCCAAACTTTGACAAAATCTTCGTGTATAGCCTCACGAGATAAAAACAACTTCTTCCGATTTCTATCTCTCCGATCTCCATCCCTAAAATTTTCTTGGTCGCACCCAAATCTTTCATTTCAAACTCAAGACTGAGAAGGTCTTTCGAGATCTCGAACATCGACTTCTTCTTTGAAGCTATCAAAGATGTCATCCACATATAACACAAGATAGATGTAGATCCATCTTCCAATCGATCGTTGTGGACACATCAATCATAAGGACTTCTCATTGAACCCAACTAGATCATATAACTGTCAAACCTTTTATACCATCGTTTCAGGAGCTTGCTTCACCCATACAAGGACTTCTTCAACTTACACAAAAGATTTTCTTTCCAGAACTTGGAAACCCTCCGGGCCGAGTCATGTATATCTCTTTGTCTACCTCACCATGTAGAAAAGTCTGTCTTCACATCTAATTGCTCAAATTCTAAGTCCTGCTGTGCCACTATTGCTAGTAACACCTTGATTGAAGTATGCCTGACTACTGGTGAGAATGTCTCATCAAAGTCCACCCCTTCCTTTTGACTGAATCCTCTTGCAACCAAACGTGCCTTATACTTAACTCTTTCTGCCTTAGTTATCCCTTCCTTCTTCTTGAAAATCCATTTGCAAGTAACAACTCTCTTTTCAGCTGGATGTTAAACTAGATCCCAAGTCTGATTCTTCAGTAGTGACTCCATTTCATCTCCCATGGCAACAAGCCATTGAGATGATTCAGAACATGTTACTGCTTCCATGTACGTAGAAGGTGTTGGAAAGGTGTCCTAAACCCAATCGGGTTGGACCGGATCCGACCGGGTCGGGTCATTTACAGTCTATTTAGTTCATGTAATAACTTTATTATGATTAATAAAAGCACTTATGTTATTATATATATTGTTTATCTTCATATTATTTGTTGTATATATATAGTAACGCCCACTAGTATCAATCATGATAGAGAAACCATGATAGTGATTATGGTTGATGAGATCTCTAATCACTATAACAAGGTTGGTACTTAAATGTCTCTAGTCTAATATATTATCAAATGGGACATTGATAGAATACTCGATTAGCACATATTGATGTCTTCTACCTTTTAGAAGGTAGGGATAGATCTCGTCTATCGAAGTGTAGATACTTGGACCAGATGTGGACGTGTATTAGAGAATGCATACGTTAGGGATCCACCCACTTACATTAAGTGTCACACTATGTGGCGGTTGTGTAATTATCCTTTGACCGAGTCTTCATGGCATCACGGTGTGGATTGTCATGCTTTGACACTATTGAGATTTCTCCTAACCACGGGGCGATCATGCGGTAGTGATTGGGTATGATATTGAAGCACACGGAGTATACATGATTGGTCGTCCGGGAATCGCGATCCTATGATTGGGATCGAATATCCGAAATGGCCTTCTTATAAGGAATGTCTAGCTCTCGAGAATCTTTGCAAAGTGGGAGTAAATGTGTTATTCGAGAGAGCATGATATCCAGATTATAAGATACGATCGTTAATGTATTGACACTCGAGATACGATCGTATGGATATTATTACAAATGATAGGATTGTAAGTTACACACGGTAATCGCTTCACATGAAAGGTAGTAGTCATTGCTTTTGACTCTTCCGATAATTGGGGGTCACGGTGTGTTGCTTTAGGACGCTATCCCGTGATCGTTAGGTATGAAGGGCATTTTAGTAAATTGCACTTTGTGTCTACGGCCAACATATTCGGAAGCCTATCGGGTCACACACATATGAACATCGAGTCGAATTAAAATGCGGTTATAGTTGATAACCAAATAAGGAAAGTTTATCTCTAGACAATAAAGGTTATAGTGGTAAATTAATATGGTGGTATTTATTTATTATGAATAAATAAAATACAAGCTATTAATTATATATAAATTAGATTAATTAAAGAATATTCCGGAAGCCAATTTATTGGCATATGGGGCGCCACATTTAAGAGTATGAGATACACTTGGATTGTGCACTTTAATTAATAAGATTACCATAATATTAATATAAGATATTAATTGATTTTGGAAAAATAGATTTATGGTAATAAGATAATTATAATCAATATAAGATATTGGCAAAATAAATTATAATTAAAGAGATAAATCAATCTAGTTGATTTTCCTTATTTTATTGGAAAAATGTTTTCTCCTCCACACCATATGGGGCGCCTCAACCACTATATATATAGGAGGTGGTGTCAAGCTCTTTTTTGTACATCACAATTGCAAGAGTTCATAATTCTTGTGTAAAATGAGAGCCTTCCATAGTGAGTTTGTGAGGAAGAAAAGGTCCGCCTAGCGACCGGAGTTTTTCTGATAGCAATCCAAGGAGGATTCCGGAAAGGGGTTCGTGTGGATTAGCGATAGAGGCCGGACGCGTGGACGGCTTGCGCATTGAACTACTCTCCGTTGACGGTCAAAGCGACGATCTAGTAGATCATCAAGGTATAACCGTCAAACTACCTAACGTGTTTATTGCATTAAACGAAGAACGATCTAGGAAAGAGAAATCAAATTTTAAATTCCGCTGCGTTAAACTAGTGATTTCCCAACAGTGGTAGCAGAGCCAGACTTCGAGCTTAAGCAATAAGCATAAATTAATTGCGTAGTATTTAATCGATAGATGCAAGATTTAAATCACGAAACGTTAAAACAAAAAAAAACAAAAAAAACAGGGTTTATGGGGGTCGGCCGGCTGGCGGCGCCCCCATCCCTCGGCGGCGGCGGCGGCGGCGGTGGTCTTCGGGCTGCCGTCCGTCGGCTCTCTTCTTCTAATGGGGGAGATCAACCCTATTCGTTTTGTGATATTTTATTGTGCATAGATATCTCGTTTGTTTAGTTGTGTCATATGACCATCAATGGTTCAAATAGTTTGGACCATTGGGAAACCATATGGCATGTTGGCCTTTTCAAATTTTGATTTGGAATAGGCCTAGGCCCTTTTCAAATATTTGATTTGTAAAGTTTAGGCTCAAGCCACTTCCAAAATTTTGATTTTGGAAAGTGGCAAAATGCCTAAACTAAAATTATTTGGCCTTTCCAAATATATGATTTGGAATAGGCCTGAGTCCTTCTTTCAAATATTTGATTTGTAAGGCGCTTAGTTTGTAAAGCTACTTCCAAAATTTTGATTTTGGAAAGTGGCGGTGTGCCTGAACTAAAATAATTTGGCCTTTCAAATATTTGATTTGGAATAAAACCAGCCCTTTCAAATATTTGATTTGTAAAGTTTAGGCTCTGAGCCACTTCTAAAATTTTGATTTTGGAAAGTGGCAGCCTAAACTAAACAGAGTTTTGGAAAGGAAACAAATTGGAGACTTTATAATTTTAATTTTATTTTGAATAGTTCAATTTAATTGAAATTAAAATCGATTTAAAATTAAATGTTAATTTTAATTTTCGATTAAGTCATATAATTATTTAAAAGTTATTTAATTATTTGATGTGATAAAATAAAGACGCATGAGTAGTTAAAATTAGAATTTAATCTTTTTCATAAGATAAAATTGTATGGATTAGATGTGTAGATATAATGTGATTATATGGACCCGATTGATCGCTGAACTTGACCAATATGATAGATGGGAATGTTTTCTTTATGTTGGTTTTGAAAAATTGTCCTAGGTCGTTATGAAGAACGTGACTTAGTTTACTTTTTGCAATTATCCCATTCCCGTTAGCTCCCCCCCATGTGCGGCGGGTGTAATTATTTATTATGTAACAAGAATGAAGCAAGGAGTTGAAGACCAAGGAGAGATAAAGAACCCATTGGCGTGCACAAGAATAAAGATCCTATTAGGCGGTTGCAGAGATACCCTTAGTTTGTGACCAGCGGTTTCGCGCTTTGTATTCGAAACCGCACTCTAGAAAAGTCCATGATCATACCGGTTATTTTATGCGCGGAATGTTGTGTATGTTTTACTTTATATGATATCGTAGTAATATGCACATAGTAGATGATACCACAATTAAACCAAGTTAATTAAGTGAATTAATTTAAAATTATTCCCACGCCAAAAATCGAGCCAAAATTGTCTCCCAATATTATAATGACAGTGAAGAGCCTTTGTTCGGATCCAACGGATCGGCCCACATCGGGAGTTGACCTACCACGAGTATATCGTCATTATCGAGATATGATCGTTATGAGATCTCATGAATATTTGGGTTACGACTCGACTAAGAATCTTGCGGTGATTGGCCCACGTCAGGACCGTCTGATTTTTGAGACAAGGGGTGGCTATCATATAGAGATGTGAATTGTCAAAGAGTTGACTAGTCAACCAATGGAAATCGAATAAGATTCGATCGGTAATTAGTACCCACCTTCGAAATTGACCCGGTCGATCGGCCCACATCGGGGATCGAGTCAACTAGATAGGATTCCATCCACTAAAGAATTACTTAAATTCTTGAAAGCCAATTGGGAATAGTTGGCTAGTGGGAGTAAAACCTTATAAAATTTTAAGTGCAAATTTAGAGTTTTTATACATGATTTTTTACTTATTCTATCTTTATTTATTTTTGTAGAAAATGTCAAACAAATTGAATCTTCGTTTTATCATCGAAAACAAGCTTGACGAAACTAATTTTCTCGATTGGTAAAGAAACCTCAAAATCGTTTTGAGGCACGAGAAGATTGGCTATGTCTTGGACGAGGCCCTACCGGAAAAGCCCGCTGAGGGTTCGGCTGCAGATGTTGCCGAGAAGTACAACAAGCACTGTTCTGACAGTACTGATGCTACATGCATCATGCTTGCTTCTATGACACCGGAACTGCAGAAACAACATGAGTCTATGGACGCCTACTCTATCATGGTCCACCTGAAGGAACTTTATGCTTCGGCCTCGTCTTCGAGAGGTACGAGGTCTCGAAGGCCCTGTTTAGTTGTAAGATGGCATCTGGGACTGCTGTGGGGTCACAAGTGCTTAAAATGATCGGGTATATAGAGAGGCTTGGGAAGGTGGGCCTGAAGTTGGAACGAGAGTTGAGTATTGACTTGATTCTCGCAATCTCTACCGATTCATTCTCATGATTCGTGATGAACTATCACATGAACAAGATAGATTACTCCTTTGCGGAGTTATTGAACATGTTGAAGACTGCCGAGGCACCGTGTGGGAAGGGAAAGCAAGTGTTGCCGGATACTTCAAGCAAGGCAAGGCAAAAGCCCATAAAAGTCCAAGAAGGCGAAGGTCGCACTCTAAGCCAACGCCTAAGATAGCAAAAGACAAATCCAAGGATGCTTGCTTCCATTGCGGTGAGACCGACATTGGAGGAGAAACGCAAGGGCTTTCTTGAGTACCAAGAAGAAGCATTCGATGCTTCGACTTCGGTATATTTATGATTGAGATCAACATTACTTCTTCTAAGTCTAACCACCGGGTATTAGATATCTTGGTTGTGGTTCTCATATTTGTACTGAATATGCAGGGGACTAAGAAGAACTAGAGATCTGAAGAAAGGAGAGGTGGACCTACGTTGTTGGAAATGGAGCAAGTGTTCTTTGCACTAGCCGTAGGAGTTTATTTTCTTTCATTGCCCGATGGGCTAGTACTTGAACTTAGTAATCATTATTTTGTTCTGCTCTTTACGAAGAGTATTATTTCCATTTCTCATTAGATGTTGATGGTTTTCATTTACGTTTGAGAATAAATGTTGTTCTTTTTCACGTGATGGAATCTTTTATGGTACGGGCATACTTAGCAATGGTCTCTACATATTAGATATGAATGTTGGCGTACTTAATATAAATAACAAGAAAGCCAAAACAAATGACTTGAATGAATCCTACTTATGGCATTGTAGACTTGGCCATATAAATAAGAATCGCATTGCCAAACTCCATAAGATGGAATGTTGGATCAATTCGATTATGAATCGTTTGATACATGCGAAGCTTGTTTACTTGGCAAGATGACAAAGTCACTATTTAGTGGCAAAGGGATAAGATCCAATGAATTTCTTGAGCTCATACATACTGATGTATGTGGCCCAATGTCAATTCAAGCCAAAGGAGGATACTCTTATTTTATCACTTTCACTTTCATGACCATTCTCGCTATGGTTATATATACTTAATGAAGTATAAGTCCAAGCCTTTGAAACAGTTCAAGGAATTCAGAAGTGAGGTGGAGAAACAACTAGGTAAAGAAATCAAAACACTTCAATCTGATCGAGGTGGAGAATACCTAGATGGAGAGTTTTAAGACTATTTGAAGGAGAATGGGATTCTGCCTGAATGGACCCCTCCCGGGATGCCACAAATGAATGGCGATTTGAGAGAGGAACCGCACCTTGTTAGACATGGTGCGATCCATGATGAGCTATGCGCCTCCCAAAATCGTTTTGGGGGTATGCTCTAGAAACCGCATCCTATACACTGAACCGAGTTCCATCAAAGACGGTTGACTCTACGCCATACGAGGTATGGACCAAGAGAAAACCGAGCCTAGGTCATCTAAAACCTTGGGGTTGTCCGACTTACGTGAAGCGGATGATGCACGACAAATTAGAGAGCCAGTCCGACAAATGTCTATTTGTGGATATCCTAGAAACCAAAGGGTACCAATTTTACCATCCCGAGGAACAAAAGGTGTTTGTTGCAAGGATCGCCACTTTATGGAGAAAGAGTTTATTCTGGATAAGGTCAGTGGGAGTAAAATTGATCTTGAAGAAATTCGAGAACCACTTACGGATAATAGTCAATTGATGGAAGTAGAGGACATGCCACACACAGATGTGACACCAGCTTTCTACCGTGGACACACTAGCACCTCGAAGATCCACCAGGAACGCCGTGAACCTCGAAAGGTACAACGGCGTGTATCTCATGGAAGATGAGGACCCTAGAACTTATGAGGAAGTCTTTGTTAAGGCATGACAAAGAGAAATGGCTGGAAGCCATGAATTCTGAAATGGAATCCATGAAAGACAACCAAGTTTGGAACTTAGTTGATCCACCTGAGGGAATAGTTCCCATAGGGTGTAAATGAAAGACCGACATGGACGGTAACATGACTACCTACAAGGCTAGGTTGGTGGCAAAGGTTATAAGCAAAGACAAGGAGTTGACTATGATGAAACCTTCTCTACTTTGTCGCCATGTTAAAATCCATTAGAATTGTGCTTGCTATTGTAGCATACCATGATTACGAAATCGCGGATGGATGTGAAAACAGCTTTCCTTAATGGGAACTTTGTCTCGAGGAAGTGTATATGACACGGCTGAGGGATTCACAACCAATGACGCCAGGATGGTGTAAAATCGCAAAGATCCATTTATGGATTAAAGCAAGCTTCTCGAGTTGGAATCTTCGCTTTGATGAGATAATCAAACGGTTTGATTTCATCAAGAACGAAGATGAGCCTGTGTTTACAAGAAGGTTAGTGGGAGTGCCATTGTGTTCTTAGTGCTTTATGTAGATGACATATTGCTCATAGAGAATGATGTGCCTATGTTACAATCAATAAAGCTTGGTTATCCAAGAACTTCTCAATGAAGGACTTGGGTGAAGCGAACTATATTCTAGGAATAAAGATCTATAGAGATAGATCTAAAGGTTGCTTGGTGCATGTCATGAATCCACCTATATAGACAAGATCTTTGAAGAGATTCAACATGGAGCGATCAAGAAAGGATTGCTGCCCATGTCACATGGGGTCTACCTATCGAAAGGAATGAGTCCTAAGAGAGGAGGAGGAAAGGCACAAATGAGTAAAGTCCCTTATGCTTCGGCAATCGGGTCTATCATGTATGCCATGCTATGCACAAGACCGGATGTCTCGTACCCTCTTAGTATGACTAGTAGGTACCCGGTCCAATCCAGGTGATGGTCAGCTGGATTATCATCAAGAATATCCTTAAGTACTTGAGACGTACTAGGGATATGTTCCTGGTTTTTGGGAATGATGATTTAGTATTACGAGGTTACACAGATGCCAGTTTCCAAACTGACAAGGATGACTTTAAGTCACCGTCTTGATTTGTTTTCACGCTTAATGGCGGAGCGAAGGAGGTGGAAGAGTTCCAAGCATGAGACTCTGCAGACTTTCTACAACGGAAGCCGAATACATAGCGCCTCGGCGGAAAAGAAGCGGTTTGGATGAAGAAGTTCATTCATCGAACTTGGTGTGGTTCCTCCATTGAAGGTCCAAAGTGCCTCTCATCTTTGTGATAATAATGGAGCGATATCTCTCACAAAGGAACCAAGGTCTCATCGAAGTCCAAACATGTGCTACGGCGCTATCACTTGATTAGAGAGATAGTAGATAGAGGAGATGTAAAGATAGAGAAAGTCCACACGGATGATAACATAGCTGATCCGTTAACCAAGGCATTGTCTCAAGCTAAGCATGAGAAACATGTTCACTTGCATGGGCTTAGGCATATGGGTGATTGGCTTTAGGCCAAGTGGGAGATTGTTAGAAAGGTGTCCTAAACCCAATCGGGTTGGACCGGATCCGACCGGGTCGGGTCATTTACAGTCTATTTAGTTCATGTAATAACTTTATTATGATTAATAAAAGCACTTATGTTATTATATATATTGTTTATCTTCATATTATTTGTTGTATATATATAGTAACGTCCCTAGTATCAATCTGTGATAGAGAAACCATGATAGTGATTATGGTTGATGAGATCTCTAATCACTATAACAAGGTTGGTATTTAAATGTCTCTAGTCTTATATATTATCAAATGGGACATTGATAGTATAATCGACTAGCACGTATTGATGTCTTCTACCTTTTAGAAGGTAGGGATAGATCTCTTCTATAGAAGTGTAGAGACACTTGGGTATGCGTGGGCGTGTATTAGAGAATGCGTGCGTTAGGCGACCGACCCACTTACATTAAGTGTCACACTATGTGGCGGTTGTGTAATTATCCTTTTGACCGAGTCTTCATGGCATCACGGTGTGGATTGTCATGCTTTGACACTATTGAGATTTCTCCCAACCATGGGGCGATCATGCGGTAGTGATTGGGTATGATATTGAAGCATCGCGGAGTATACATGATTGGTCATCCGGGAATCGCGTATCCTATGATTGGGATCGAATATCCGAAATGGTCTTCTTATAAGGAATGTCTAGCTCTCTAGAATCTTTGCAAAGTGGGAGTAAATGTGTTATTCGAGAGAGCATGATATCCAGATTATAAGATACGATCGTTAATGTATTGACACTTTCGAGATACGATCGTATGGATATTATTACAAATGATAGGATTGTAAGTTACACGGTAACTGCTTCACATGAAAGGTAGTAGTCATTGCTTTTGACTCTTCCGATAATTGGGGGTCACGGTGTGTTGCTAGACGCTATCCCGTGATCGTTAGGTATGAAGGGCATTTTAGTAAATTGCACTTTGTGTCTACGGCCAACATATTCGGAAGCCTATCGGGTCACACACATATGAACATCGAGTCGGACTAAAATGCGGTTATAGTTGATAACCAAATAAGGAAAGTTTATCTCTAGACTATAAAGTGGTAAATTAATATGGTGGTATTTATTTATTATGAATAAATAAAATACAAGATATTAATTATATATAAATTAGATTAATTAAAGAATATTCCGGAAGACAATTTATTGGCATATGGGGCGCCACATTTAAGTGTATGAGATACACTTGGATTGTGCACTTTAATTAATAAGATTACCATAATATTAATATAAGATATTAATTGATTTTGGAAAAATAGATTTATGGTAATAAGATAATTATAATCAATATAAGATATTGGCAAAATAAATTATAATTAAAGAGATAAATCAATCTAGTTGATTTTCCTTATTTTATTGGAAAAAGGTTTTCTTCTCCTCCACACCATATGGGGCACCCCAACCACTATATATAGGAGGTGGGTGTCAAGCTCTTTTGTACATCACAATTGAAAGAGTTCATAATTCTTGTGTAAAATAGAGAGCCTTCCATAGTGAGTTTGTGAGGGAAGAAAAAGTCCGGTCTAGCAGCCGGAGTTTTTCTGATAGCAATCCAAGGAGGATTCCGGCAAGGGGTTCGTGTGGATTAGCGATAGAGGCCGGACGCGTGGACGGCTTGCGCATTGAAGTACTCTCCGTTGACGGTCAAAGCAACGATCTAGTAGATCATCAAGGTATAACCGTCAAACTACTTAACGTGTTCATTGCATTAAACGAAGAACGATCTTGGAAAGAGAAATCAAATTTTAAATTCCGCTGCGTTAAACTAGTGATTTCCCAACAGAAGGTTCAAAACCATCCACTTCTTCTGCAACTTGAAGTGTGTATCCAACCATATCATCAAACCCATACCTTCAGAGAGTACCCCAACATTGGATCTTCTAGCTCTGGCGGCGGCTAAGCTCTGCGACCCACGTTCTCGCTTTGACGCTCAATCGACATTTGCTCACCGACCGCTTGGATTCAACAACGGATCGATGAAAACGACTTGGATCGAGTTGATTGTTGCATTCAAACCGACTCCACCAAGCTCCATGTTATTGTCGGTTTTCTCGATTTGAAGATCGGTTTCGATTTGATTATCCTCCCCATGATGAATCGAGTATAAATTTTCATCAAAAGCGTATCTCTGCTGAGGATCACTTTGTTTTACTGCGATGACCAAATGCTGCCGCTTTTTACTCCATCACCATACCCTACAAACACTCCGTTCTTGGCCTTGGTTCCAGTTTCCTTCAACGACATGATAGTAAATCTGTGCTTCCAAAACCCTTAGGCAATAATCTGCGAGCTTGCTCGACCATATCTCAACCGGTGTCTTGAGACTGATCCATGTGTGAGGACTCATGTTGATTAAGTAGCAAGGCGAGGTAATGACCTCGGCCCAAAATCTCCTTGATAAACCAGTATGAGAAATCATACATCTTGCTCTCTCCGGAAAGAGTTTGATTCATCCTCTCGGCTACACCATTTTGTTGAGGAGTATTCTGACAGTATGATGTCCGGCAATACCCTCGATTTTGCACAATGTATCAAACTCAGTCAGTGAAATTCCGCACCATTATCTCATCGAAGCCTCTGATCTTCTTCCCCAATCTGATTCTCAACTAGAGCCTTCCATTGCATGAAGCTCTTGAATGCCTCACTTTTGTGTGTTTCATCAAGACTTCACCCAAGTCATCCTTGAATAGTCATCAATAAAGGACACAAAATATCTGTGACCACCCAATGACTCCACCTTTGATGGCCCCCAACAATCGTAATGAATGTAATCAAGTGATGACTTTGTATTGTGTATCCTTTTGAGAACTTGCTCTATGAAGCTTCCCAAACACACAATGCTCTCAAAAGTCCAGATTCTTGACCTTACATCCCCAAGAAGATCTTTAGAGAAAGAACTCATCCCTTTTCACCCATGTGACCCGGTCTCATGTGCCCACGATTTGTAAGTGTGGATCGATGAACCTCACCGACGCCACAAAGAAGCAGAACCAAGAACAACCGACCACTTGTAAAATATACTGAGTCCACTTTCTTGATTCTCTTGAGAACTTCAAGCGAGTTTTTGTAGACACTCAAAGACACCATTTTCCCCATAAAATCTGAATCCCTATTTGTCCAAAGAATGAGAGATACCAAGTTTTTGTAATTTATGGAACATGTCTAACTTCATTCGCTTTCTGAGAATCTTCCATCCTCTGTCCTCAACTAAACTGAGCCAGTTCCAACTACCTTGCAGACCTTGCTGTTTGCCATAGATATATGACCACCATCTATCTGCTGATAACTTGAAAACCACTCTTTGTGAGGGCAAACACGAAAGGATGCCCCAGAGTCCAGAATCCACACATCGGGGATGATGTGTCGACTCTCCCGCCACTAGGACCATGTCCTCATCTGAATCATGCTCACCGCTACTCTGATTGTGCGCTTAATTCTCTTTCTTCTGTTTCTTCCGCTTTGGACAATTGGACTTCCAATGTCCCTGCTCCTTACAATAATTACAGACATCTGCGGATTTAGCACCTTTGGACCTTGTCTTCTTGGAACTTTTCTTCCTAGACTGACTGTCACGGATTTTATCTATGCAAAACAACAAGTAATAAATTTATAGATCCGGTATTTCCCCAAGTGTAGGGATCGTAGTATAGCGATTAATACCGGAGTCGGTCACAGGGAATCGGGGTATCTAGTTCATTAATTTTCCTAAGGTTGTTACTACTAAAACGAAACTAAAAAAAAGATAAAATAAACTGGACAGAGGATTGTCAGTCCAAAGCCAGGAAGGATAAAAGCGATAAAAACTAAATCTAAACTACTAACTATAAAAGGAAATAAACAAGAAGATGAACATGGAGATTAACAATGAACAAACAAAATCATCCAATCCTTCAAACCCTCTATCTCTATCTAAGGTTATCTTGTGATGATTAACTAAAGATGTGGTTCACCTAATCAAAAGTATGAATCCTACTTCCGTAGATAATTCGTCTATCAATCAAAACAAGGTGTAAGATTTATTCAAATCTAGCAACCTAGATAATCAACCTATCAACTTCCGTTATGTCAAGGTTAAAAATCCAATCTTTCCTATGGTGATCTAAGGTTTAACATGACTTCCATCAAAATCAAACATCGATAAGCAACCATCTTCCGATATACGTCGCATAACAAATAATCGCATAGGAAAAGATACAACTTTGAGATAAAATCATAAAACAAACTTAAATAAAAGTAGATAAAACCTGAAGAAAAAGATTCAAATTGTTTGAACAATTGCAGCCCACAAGCATGGAGTACATCGCAACAGCAAAACAGAAAAGCAAAATAAAAACCTAATCGACTTTACCACCCAGGCCTCCCTCAACGGGGCTAGGGCCGCCCTAGGTTTGCCTCTTATGATGGTGTATCAATGAGATCGAATAATGTGTGTTTTAGGGTTGAAATCGCGCTGCTATTTATAGGAGAAATAGGTCGGTTTTCAACATGTCGGCCGTGGACGCCCGTCCCACTCAATCGGGCGCTCGTCCAAGAATTACAGGCCTTGTGGACGCCCGTTTGCTATGGCGTCTAAACTCTCTCGAATCAAAAACTCCTCCTGGGCGCTTGATCCACTTATTTGGACGCTTGATCCACTTTGGACGGGACTTGGGCGTGCGTTCACTTCTCTTTTCTTCCAAATTAATCTTGATCTTCATTCCAACTTCATCTTTATCTCTTCCCTTCCATGCAAATCATCACTTGAACATCTTTTAAGCTCCTTTCACCTCATGCAAGCGTACCTACATCACGATAAAACCATGCAAAATGTAACATCTTACATCTAAAGATATTTATCCAATAAAATCACATAATTAACCCGATTTTGAACTTTAATACTTCTAAAACTCATTTGCTCAATATTTCAATATAAAGCTCGATTTCTATGAGAAACATACGAATATGGAGAGAATTGTTACAAAATATATCCTTATAAAACGTATAAAATCACCCTTAACACTGACCATGCTCTTTCCCACTGCTACAACTGACTATCAGTCCTGCAGCCTGACTGTCTGCTCCAGCTGCCTTATGTCTCAGCTTCCTGGCATGTAAAGCTGATCTTACATCCTCTAAATAAACTGCATCCTTCCCAACTATGAAAGACTGCACAAATTTCTCATAAGAAGCTGGTAATGAAACCAGCAAAATCAGATCAGCATCTTCATCCTCAATCTTAACATCAATATTCCTGAGATCAAGTAATATTGTGTTCATCTGATCAAGATGATCTCTCAACTGAGCCCCCTCATGCATCCTCAGGTGAATGACCTGCTTCAAAGACAACTTGTTGGTCAATGACTTAGTCATATACAGGCTTTCAAGCTTTAACCATAACTTGGCAGCGGTGTCTTCCTTAGCAACTTCTGTGATAACATCATCAGATAAGCACAACATGATGGTGGAATGTGCTTTCTCCTCCAGACTGGCATAATCTGCAGAACTGGCATCCCCTCTACCTGATAAAGGAGTCCACAATCCTTGTTGCTTTAACAAGGCCCGCATATTGATTTGCCATAAACTGAAACTGTCCCTCCCTGTAAATTTATCAATCTTCACGTTCATTGCTGACATCCTTCTAATTAAAGAACAAACTTTTGATCACAAAATCCTAGCACCGGTCATCGGTCTTGGTGAAGATCAACTCCATTCACCTGCAATTCCTGAATCTTGAACCTCGCTCCGATACCAGTTTGTTATAAACACAGATAGGAATATGCAGTTTAAGAAAGAAACAAACACAGATAGCAATGCAAACGTAAAGAATGGCGGAATTGATAAAACACAGAAACAAAAAAAACACAGTGATTTAACGTGGTTTCCTGCGTTGTGCCGACTACTCCACGGACAGAAAAGAAGATATTTTATTATGCACAGAATTACAAGGTTTTCACAAGTGTGTGAATAACACTTTGAATGACACACATTTGCAGACAACATTGGTATTTATAGACACTTGTCCCAAACAACCGTCAAAGATCTTTGTTGGAACTACCATAAATACCCCAGATGTGGATCCCAGCTCCAGCTGTTATCTACCAGACGAAATTCAGCTCAAAAGATGACTTCCCAGACTTGTAATCAGTTGCCCAGATGTAGAACTCAGGCATACTCGAAGAAAACGCAGCAGACCTGTAAACGGATCACGACTTGAAGAAACTCAGTTGCACTTCATCAAAATTACTTTCACAGAACTGAATATACTTAACTGAACTGACCATCAATCTCAGTCTCAGCTTTCCCACATTAGTTCCACCAGATATTTCTCAGTTTAGAGATCAAGTCACCAAAACTGACAAAATTATCCAAAGGTTGTTTCTCCACAATTTCTTGATTTTCTCATGCAGAATCTTATAAACCTGAAGGATAGGATGAATAGTGACCGTAGGTTTATACCTTTTGTAAAATACAATATCTTAAAAATTGAGGAGGAACTGTCTTCTTTCTCCCCTTTTTTCATTCATATTTTCGACTTACAAAGTGAGCTAAACGAGACATGGTTAGAAGTTGTCAATGTCTTACATCTCACAGAGTATGTCATCATGTCATGCATTAGTTCATTGTTTGTCTTTGATAAACCATTCTGGTATCATATGGCTTATCTTTTGAATGTCTTTGATGAAATTAAGGTGGTTAAGGAAAAGCTAAAGATGATGAAATTAGAAAACATCATTAACAATGCAAGATACCTCCCCAGTTCGGTTGGTCTAATTAGTGAACTCGCAGAACAAGGTAGGCCTTCAGAAATCAACGAAATCGTTGTGGGTTTTGAGGATGAGAAAGAAAAAATTATTGGCATGCTTACATGTGGACCTACGTCACTTGACATTGTTTCAATTGTTGGCATGGGTGGATTGGGGAAGACCACTTTAGCCAAAAAGGTTTTTGGTTCCTCTTGGTGAAATGTCATTTTGACGTATTTGCCTTTTGCTCCTTTTCGCTAGATCATAATACTAGGAGGTTGTTACTTGACATTATTCGCGATATTAAGGCGGATGACGACATAATCCATGACATGACTAATGATGATTTGGCTCACCGTCTATGGAAATGTTTGAGTCGTCAAAAGTATCTTGTTGTATTGGATGATATCTGGAATGTAAGCGCGTGGAATGATGTAAAAAGCTCATTCCCTGATAACCAAAATGGAAGTAGAGTCATGTTCACGACCCGATCCCGTGAAGTTGCTGACAGATGCAGAATTAATTATAGCCCACATCAACTTCGTTTTCTGAATGAGGTTGAAAGTTGGGAGGTATTGCAAAAGAAAGCGTTCCGTAATGACATTTCACCACCGTATCTCAATGAGATTGGAAAGCAGATTGCAAAAAACTGCAAAGGCCTCGCTTTAGCACTTATTGTAATTGGGGGGCTCCTATCTAAAACAGAAAAATCCTTGAGGTGGTGGAGTGAAGTCGCACAAAGGTTATCTTATTATCTTTCTAGTGAGGGATGTATGGAAATTTTGGAATTAAGTTATAAGCATTTACCCGAGAATTTGAAGCCTTGTCTTCTTTATCTTGGAGCATTTCCTGAGGATAGACTAATTAGGGTTAAGAATGTGATACTGTTATGGATTGCTGAAGGATTCGTACAAGAATCCAAGACAGAAAAACCCAGAAGATGTGGCAACTGAGTACTTTCACGCACTAGTTGACAAAACCTTTATCATTGTCGGTGAGAGAAGTTCCGGTGGCGGAATAAAAACATTTTATGTTCATGATTTGATACGTGATTTATGTCAAACGAAATGCCGAGCTGGCAACTTTTTCCAGCTGAACCATACAATTGCATCATCTTGTTCCTCACAACCTTCAGTAAATAACCATTATCGTGTTTCCCTACAGAATATAAGCGATGTTACTAATGCTGCTGGATCATCATTTTCTAATGCACGCACCGTACACTTTTTTTGTGAAGATCGTGATGCTAGAGTTAGTGATATCCTTTTAAGGAAGTTGAGGCTTGTTCAAGTGTTGGGGTTGGATCCCATATGGGAAATAAACGATGTAAATCAACTTGCCACTCTGATTCATCTGAGACATATGGATGCTGAGTTGAAGTTGAAACAAAATTCTATCCCGTCATCGTTATCCAATCTCTGGAATATAACATCTTTAACGTTGAGATTTAGCGTTTATGGTAGATCAATATATTTGCCAGAGACTTTTTGGAGAATGAAAAGTCTTAGGTATGTCAAAGTAGACAATTGCATCCTAAAATTTCCAGATGAGGAGGCATTTCTATCTAGTGATGAAATAATGGATAAGGTGGTAAGCTTTTCAAATCCAATTTTACCTACCATAAAAGATGTCAAAAAGCTTCTCCAAAGGCTGCCCGTTGTTCGGAAATTGAGCTGTGTTTTACATAATTCTCATGTTTATAATGACAGATCAATGGAAACATTGGATTTTTATAGGGAACTGGACTCATTGATGCTGACTCAAAGCTGCTATCTAGGTCCATCTTTGAGACAATATATGATCAACTTCCCTTCAACTCTCAAGATACTAACATTAGAACACTTTATGCTACCTTGGACGGCTTTATCAGCAATTGCGGAACTACACTGTCTTCAGGTTTTGAAGCTTCGGGGAGCCAACATTGGAGACGGAAGATTTGGTATTCCGAAATCTGAAATTCTTTCAATTGTTTGATGACTCTTTTGAGGAATGGAATGCCTCCACTGAGTCCTTCCCTTGTTTAGAGCAACTTAAGATCCAATGCGGAAAACTAAAAGGGTTACCGCCCTGTTTCGGAGAGATTTCAACCTTGAAGAGGATTTCCGTTTCATTCTCTTTGGCAACAACCGAGAATTCGGCCATTAGAATCCAGGAAGAACTGGTGGAACTTGGGATACGACTTGAACTTACGATATCGAACGAGCACTGAAACAATCAATCAAGTAATTCTTCTTGAAAACTACTATTTGTTTTACCAACTACCATTTTTCTTCTATCTTCAAGTGATATTGTGGCCTCCGGCCGGAAACGACCAGGTTCGGCATTGTTTCATGTCGGTGTATTTCATTGTTTTTTATCAGTTGTAAAGGCTGCTTGAAAAATTCATAGGAAGATTCCAGATCACCATTAACAAGGAAGCCAAGTTGATGTGTTTTAATTTTTTTAAATATAATTTTTTCTTTTTGATGGAAAATTTGATGTGCTTTGATTTGATAAGATGTAAACTTAACCATTTTGGATGATCAAGTTACAAATTATGAAGTTTTTGGGACAGAAGAATGTGAAGATGAATAAGAATAAAGTGTTTTCAATTTAATTTTAATTTTTAAACTGCGTGTTGGTATCTATACTACTAACAATGGGGATAATGCGATTGTCATAACCACTCACACACAATACTTCATATACTATAGATCATGATATATTTATATCATTATCACTGGGTCCTACATGTTGCGTCACTCGTTGTGTGAGAGGTTTGTGGCGGTACGTAGCATTACGTACCCGTAAAACAACGAGCTGCTACTTTTTCCTTCTTTGAATGTGCGCTCTTGAAAAGACATGGCGTATAATTAATGGGAGTATTTATTTACATTATCACGGTTTTACCAATGCATCACATGACCGAAACGATTTTTAGAAAACCTATTATTAAGACAAGAATCGACTTTGCGAAGATCGATTTGGTGTGATGCAGAAGTAGTTATCAAAACAGTAAAATCCTCAATGTTCAATTGATGATACACTTTAAGCAAAATAAATTGCATTAGAACAAGTAACTAGAGTTAATCAGATTCTGAACGCACAGAAAAATCAGACCTTTGAGTTACCGCACTTGCCCCAAGACCAATGCAAGTCATATGGTGAAAATAAAACACAAATGAAACGACGACGTAGTTTTTACTTGGACACCGAAATTAGACACCAAATATTGGACAGGTGATCTGAACCCGTTTCAAGATAGCTGTGGCAAGCAGTGGCACTCTAAATGAATAGAGCTTTAAAAAATCACCCGAATCTGATACCTGGCTACTTAACTATCAAAGGATATGTCGCCAAAATGTTGGATTGAGCTTTAAAAAATCACCCGAATTTTTTTTGTTAGAACCCCTCTTAACAAAGCTAACAATGGCAATGTATTTCTTTTTGTTATGAATGGCAGTAGATTTATCAGATGGTGTTTGATCCCATACAGACAACAAGACTAACAAAAGACATTCAATATTTCAATTAAACAAATATAGAAGTGTTATCAACAAGAAACATCCAAGTACTCATTGCAATAAAAGGGCTAAATTACAAGAGTACTTGGAGTTAACGTAAACAATATATTCTTATTGTGTCATATTCAGCGGCGGAGCTACATACAACCAAGGGGGGCAACTGCCCCTTCTTGATCCGGAAAATTACACTAATATATGTACAAAGCATATCGTTTGCCCCCCTTAAATTTTTTATTTGTCTTTAGAAATTTTATTGCCCCTGACCCGAGATCCTGCGTCCGCCCCTGGTCATATTATAATATTGAAGTTTATTAGGATATTTACAATAATTATTTGTATAATTTGAAGTATCTTTTGTATTTATTATATAGTCTCTAGAATATTCCGTGAAGTGTATATTTATACCCATATACTGTATAGAGCAAATGTGTGAATAATAATACAATTTTCCATTTACGCCTTTCTGTCATGGTATCAGAGCATTGAGAATTTGATTCTCTCGATCCTCCGCCAAATTTTTTTTTCGACACCCTTTCTTTCTTTTCTGTTCCCTCTGCGTTTTCCGACCACCCCCTTCCCTCTCCTTTTTTTTTCCGATCGTCAGCCATGTCCGTCCAGGATTCAGGAGCTTCTGCCGCCACCTCCACGCCTCCTTCTTCCAATTCCCAAATAGTCCCTGCTCCAATCGCCCTCAATTCTACGCTCCATGCTCCATTGAAACTGGTCACCACCAACTACCGTGCCTGGAAGCTTCAACTCACCACTCTTCTTACTGGTTATGATCTCTTGGGTTATGTCAACGGCACCAAACCCTGTCCGGCCGCCACTCTTACCACCGATGGTGTCTCTCAACCTAATCCGGCACATGCTTTATGGATTCGTCAGGACTCGCTTATTCACAATGTAATTCTGGGCTCAGTTCATCCGGACCTCGTCTCGATAATTCAGCACACTAATTCGGCTCATGAGGCATGGACAATTCTTGATGACACATTTGATAAGTCTAGTCGTGGCCGCATAAAACAATTGAAGCATCATTTGCGTTCGACTATGAAAGGTAATGCCTCTGTCTCTGCGTATATTTCCAGTATTAAAGCTAAGGCTGATGAACTCGCAGCCCTTGATGCGAAAATTGATGATGAAGATTTGGTTGATTTGGTTCTGCAAAACATTGGTCCTGAATATGCTGAATTATCTCGAGCCATACAGGCTCGTGATACGCTTATCCCCTTTCCCGAATTACATGAAAAATTGCTTAATCATGAGGCTAGTCTTTTAGCACAACAGCCTGTTGTAAATTCACCGGGCTACACCGCCTTTGCTGCCCAATACCCGCCCCGTCCCTCCTCTCAACCTCGTCCCTCCCCACCCCCTAACCTCTCACGTCCCCCACCCCCTCCTCGTCCTCCAGCTGCTCAGCCCTTCCCGTATTATCCTCCCAACCCGCACCATCCCCAACCTGCCTACCCCAACCCGCAGCCACCTCCTACTCGTGGTCCTCGCCCATACATTGGTCGATGTCAATTGTGTGGTGTTCATGGACATTCTGCTAAGCGCTGCCCCACATACCCGCTTTTTCAACAATTACCGAGGCCCCACGCTCCAAACCCGAGGCCTCCTCCACCTCCTCAGGCCAATCAGGCTCAAGCTACTTCCACCTGGCTGCTCGACAGTGGTGCCTCACACCACATGACGCATGACCTCAACCTTCTGTCTCTACATGATCCGTACTCAGGTTTGGATGATATTGTTATTGGTGACGGTCGTACTCTTGCTATATCTCACATTGGCTCTGCTACTATTTCTTCTTTTCATTTAACTAATGTCTTATGCGTTCCTCAATTGTCTCAAAACCTTTTATCCGTTTCTAAGTTCTGTTCTGATAACAATGTAACTATTGAGTTCTTATCTGATTCCTTTTTGGTGAAGGATATGAAGACAGGTCAATGCCTCCACCAGGGCCAAGCTAAAGATGGGGTCTACTCTTGGTCCTCCAGTCCTTTGTTTGCTTTTTCTGCCAATAAAACTACCACCTCGACTTGGCATCGTCGTTGTGGCCATCCTGCTTTTCCTATTATTCAGTTTTTAGTTAAACATAATTATTTGGATTTATCCTCTGTTGTTTCTTCTCCTTGTGATGAATGCTTGATTAATAAAAGCCATAGGCTTTCCTTTTCTGTATCCACTTTACAATCCTTTCATCCTTTGGAAGTTGTTTTTTCTGATGTTTGGACTGCACCCATTTATTCAATTGATGGTTACAAATACTATGTTATCTTTGTGGATCACTTTACACGATTTATATGGCTATATCCGTTAACCCGTAAATCTGATGTTTCATTTGTCTTCATAAAATTCAAAGCGTATGTTGAAAAACTTCTCTCTGCCTCTATTAAAACACTGTATTCCGACAATGGTACTGAGTACATTGCCTTACGTCCCTTTCTTGAATCTCATGGCATTGCTCACCACACTTCCCCACCCCCCACTCCTCAACACAATGGTATATCCGAACGTCGTCATTTACATATTGTCGAAACTGCCCTTACTCTCCTTAAACAAGCATCCATGCCCATAACTTACTGGTCATACGCTGTCAGTACTGCTGTATATCTCATTAATCGTATGCCCACGCCTAATTTGGAAATGCTTTCTCCACATAAAAAACTTTTGTCTGCCCCACCCAACTACTCTAAGCTTCGGGTTTTTGGCTGCCTCTGCTATCCATGGATTAAACCTTACAATCGTCACAAGCTCGAATCCTCCTCCTTGCCTTGTGTATTTCTAGGCTACTCCCTCACTCAGAGTGCTTACCTCTGCTATGATCTGGTTGGGGCTCGCCTATATGTCTCTCGTGATGTTAGGTTTGTTGAGGATATGTTTCCCTTTGCCTCCATTCCCTCTGATCCCGCCACTCCTTCTCTTGCGCATCTTCTCTCCCCCGCTCTCTACCTGGACGTTGAACCTCCCATTCCACCCGTCCCTTCCCACACTGCGCCATCCTCCTCCTCTCCTCCTACACCCCCTCCCTCTCCTCCCTCTTCCCCTTCTCCTTCCTCACACACCTCGTCATCCTCATTCAACTCATCTCCTCCTATCTCCCCCACCCAACCACACCTTATGGTCACCCGAGCCCGCAATAACATTTTTAAACCTCACCAAATCCTCAACCTAACTGCCCAGTTAGATTCTCAATATTCTGATACTGAGCCTTCTACTGTTAAACAGGCTCTACAGAGCTCTCATTGGCGTACTGCTATGTCCGATGAATTTGATGCACTTGTGCGCAATGGCACGTGGTCTCTTGTTCCTCCAGGTTCGAGTGATAATGTCGTTGGCTGCAAATGGGTTTTTCGTATCAAACGTCATTCTGATGGCTCCATCGAGCGCTATAAAGCTCGGTTGGTTGCCAAAGGCTTCACGCAGCGACCTGGCATTGATTATTTTGAGACGTTTAGTCCGGTGGTTAAACCCACCACTATTCGTCTGGTCCTTGGCATTGCCGTCTCCTTGGGTTGGTCACTTCGGCAGTTGGATGTCAATAATGCCTTTTTGCAGGGTTCCCTTACAGAGGATGTTTACATGTCCCAGCCACCTGGCTTTGAGGATTCCGATCACCCGAATTATATTTGCAAACTTCACAAAGCTATTTATGGCCTCAAACAAGCACCTCGGGCCTGGTATCATGAGTTCCGTTCTTTTGTTCTATCCATTGGGTTTGTTAACTCCGCGGCCGATTCGTCTCTCTTTATTTGTCGTACTTCTTCCAGTACCATCTTACTTGTGTATGTTGATGATATTGTTGTTACTCGTAGTTCTCCTTCTCAGGTTCAGCAGGTTATTGATACTCTTGGCCATCGGTTTTCCCTTAAAGATCTTGGGGACTTATCTTATTTTTTGGGTGTTGAAGTTACACCCAACTCTCAGGGACTATTGCTCACGCAGACTAAATATATTCATGAACTCCTTGGTCGTGTCCATATGCAGGATGCTAAGCCGGTCTCCACCCCACTTCCGACTGATTCTTTTTCCTCCAATGCTGCGGCCGGTTCTCCCCTTACCGATGCCACTCAATATCGACAGGTTATTGGTGCTCTTCAGTATCTTCTGTTCACACGTCCTGATATTGCCTACGCGGTTAATAAACTTTCTCAGTATATGCATTCCCCCACTGATTATCATTGGGGCCTCGTCAAACGGGTTCTTCGTTATTTGGTTGGTACGTTGCATGAAGGTCTTCAATTTTTTTCCACCTCACCCCTCGCTTTGCATGCCTTTTCCGATGCTGATTGGGGTGGCAACAAGGACGATGGTTACTCGTCCACTTCTGCTTACTTGGTTTTCATTGGGAAAAATCTTGTCTCCTGGAGCTCGAAGAAACAGCCCACTGTTGCGCGTTCTTCCACGGAGGCTGAATACCGGTCCGTCGCTGCCACTGCTGCTGAGCTTGCTTGGATCACATATTTGCTTACGGACCTTGGGTTCTCCACCCTCACTTCTCCAGTCATATTTTGTGATAACGTTGGGGCTACTCAGCTGTGTGCTAATCCGGTCTTTCATTCTAGGATGAAGCATGTGGCTATTGACTATCACTATATTCGCGATCGTGGTTCGACAAGGTCTCCTCGGGGTCTCTCATGTCTCCGATTCCGATCAACTTGTCGACGCTCTCACTAAGCCACTCCCTCGTCTACCCTTCGGGCACTTCAAGTCCAAGCTGGGCCTTCACTCCCCTCGTCCCGCTTGAGGGGGCGTATTAGGATATTTACAATAATTATTTGTATAATTTGTAGTATCTTTTGTATTTATTATATAGTCTCTAGAATATTCCGTGAAGTGTATATTTATACCCATATACTGTATAGAGCAAATGTGTGAATAATAATACAATTTTCCATTTACGCCTTTCTGTCAAAGTTTGAGCTTGGATTGCTAAGTTTTTGGAATTTTATCATAAGCTTGCTGGTTCGAATCCGTGTTGCAACAAATTTTTATTTTCAAAAAAAGGAGGAGAAATAGGACCCCACATCCACGTAGGATCCAACATGTCAGCCACGTCACTAGGACCATTTTTTTAAAACAACAACTTACAAGACCATTTTCTCACCGGAACAGGAACATGACTAAAATCCATAGTAGATCAACTTAGAGTATCATTTTTCTAATTTTGCCTCTATTATTACGACACTTTTTTTTCCCTTTGTATCATAATTTTTATACTTTTATCACAATGTTTAGTCTTGGGACTTTTACCCTAATCTATGCATTTCATTTTGCTGTTGGTCTATTTTAATACATAAACGAGGGGTAATTTTCAAGATGGAGAAACATTAAGGATAGAAGTACAACAATCGTAAAACAAAAAAGTCCAAAAGTTTCTTTATCCGTTCTTGATTTAATGGGAGGACTAATTAGCACAAAACGCACTTATGTTTGGGTCAACTTTGGGACTTGCCCTCTTATTTTTAAATTTAGTATTTTTACCTTTTATTTTGTGTCATGTTTTGCAACTAACAAACATTTTCGAATTTTACGTTAAATGAAACAGAAATTACGCGTTTGACATTCACTCACCGTCAACATTTCGCGCTTTCACATTTTTTGCTTTTTTATTTCTTTTTATATTTTAATTGTTATAAGCAACTTTTTTTTTTTATTAAATTCTCCCTCTCCTATTAAACCATAATTTGTCGACCAACAATTGCCTCTGCCATTTTCGTCCGCGTCTCTCTCTCTCAGGTGAATAGTTGTTCGACGTTTTCTTCCTCATCCTTCAAAGGGTGTTTGAATCAATGGTTCCAGAATCTCCTCAGCCTTACTTCACATGTGTGATACATTTCCATGTTCAGATATCACTTATCACAAAAGCAATACTTTACATACTTCAAAATCAATAACCTTTTGAAGATTCACTAACAAAAGTACAAAAATAAACATTATTGCAATAATTTGTTCTAAAGAATCATTAACTATATTACTCACGATTAGAAATTTACTCACCATAAATAATTTGCTCAACACACATTCTTCAAAGTGCATCTTGAGCACAATTCTCGCCGGCACCAGTAGACACTCGGCGGTGTTGACAGAAACTACCCACGTTTGTTTAAGCTTCCGTTAATGGGGAAGGGAATTAGAAAGCTAGGTTTTTGTAGATGGGAAAGGGAAAATAGAAATCGGGAATGACAATGGGGTTTGTATTCGACAATTGGGTTGGGAATGAATGCCGGTTTTGGGGAAATAATTGAAAAAAAAGATTTTTTTTTGTTCAAGCGTGAAATGTTGACGGCAAGTGAATGTCAAACGCGTAATTTCCGTTTCATTTAACGTAAAATTTGAAAAGGGTGTTTGTTGCAAATTAGGATACAAGATAATGGGCAAAAGTGCTAAATTTAAAGATACGCAGCAAGTCCTCAAGTTGACCCAAACATAGAGGTGTTTTGCGCTAATTACTCTTAATGGGAGCCACTAATTCCACCACGTAAATTTTAGTGTGACAAATCAACTTTTAAAAGATCTATTATCACAATCAACCTTGTATCCACTCAACTTTTATAAAAATAATAATTGCAAAATGATGTTGTTTTGGTAAAAAAAAAAATCAATTTTTGACCTAATTACCTGTCCAACCTGGTTCTGTTCCAGAAATTTTTGACCCAATTACTCGCCCAACCCGGTTTCCCCAATTTTTTTTAGGGTTGTTACATTTTTGTGGCGGATGACCCCACTGAATTTTTTCTCTGGATTCGCCACTGCCTTGTAGGGTTGTGTTAATGTGAAGGCGGCAGTGGCTGTGGCGGCTGCTGAGATTTTGAGGGGAGCGTCGACTTTGGTGGAAAAAAAAAGAAAGAAGAAAAAGAAAGATTGACAGGAACCCCATATTTAAAAGAAATCTGATACCATAATAGGTGATAATACAGATTGTCAAAAGTGATTTCATTGATTTACGCTAAAACACGATACACACATACATATATATTTGAATATTAGTTTGAATGTTGTACCTAATCTTTCCAGCAGATGGTAGTTTATTAGGTACAACATTCAAACTGCTGGAGAAATAAGGTTGATTGGAGTTATAAGGTGGATAAGTCTCAGGTTATCCAGAATCAAGCTTCAAGAATTGAGTCGTACAACATTCAAACTGCTGGAAAGATTAAGGATCAAGAATTCAAAAGTAATCTACTTCCTGCGTAGTGATAGACTAGTGATTTGTGCTTGAAATAAACTCTTCTTAATACTTATCTTTTATTTTTTTCTACTGCTATAAATTGTGGCAATCGTCCACTGCTGTAATATAGAGGAAAACACCATATATTCAATAAAAAGTTGTACTTTTTCGTTTCTGCATTTAGTTTTTCTCATGGTATTAGAGCCTAGTTGTGTCTAACCACAACATATAATTACTCATCATATTCTACACATCACAAAACAGGCATAAAAAACAAACAAAAACCATGTGTTGGTCCCTTGGAAAGGCTAACACAAGTTTAGAGGGGGGTTGAATAAATTTGTCACCAAAAACTAGATTTATCACGATTAAGGTTCAGTTTAAACTTGTGTGGAGTTGAGCTGACTAAGCTGAGTCTAAGTCAAACTGACATATAACAAAACTGAGTCAACCGGCAGCGGTTTAAGTTTTAGCCTTTAGCTGGATCTTGTTGATTCTATAAGAAAAAGCTAAGTATGCAAAACTGAATTCTTGTGAATGTCAATTTGTGAATTTGTGAGTATAACAATCAGGTTTAGTATGCTGTATAAATAATAATAAATGCTGTATAAGTAAATGACTGTATGTATACGTAAAGTAAGTAGAACAAGAATTATAGTGGTCAGTTGTTAGTACAGCTCGAGGGATATTTCCGTAAGGTCTTCTCTGGAAATTGTTGCACTTATTCTCATATATGTAAGCCACACTCCCATAGTATCTGGCTTTGGACGTGTCTTTATATGTTCTCTCAAGTCTTTCGGCTGAAACTGATTTCCAAAATGCCTTTTATTGTTAAACGCTGAATATTAACCATCATTCTTCTTGTACTGAGGTCTTGGCTGACTTCTGTACTGAGGCTTTTACTGAGAACTGGGATAAGTTCTCTGCTGAGCCTTGAACTGAGACTTCTGATAAGTCTTCTGTCTAGAATGATTGTTCTTATCATTTTTATCAATAGTTTCAGTAAAATTATTATAGGAGGAACTGTAACGAATCCGGGTATTTGGAGTTATGAAGGTGTAGCTGGGGCACGTATTATGTTTTCTGGTTTATGCTTTTTGGCAGCTATCTGGCATTGGGTGTATTGGGATCTCGATTTTTTTTTGATGAATGTACAGGAAAACCTTATTTGGGTACTTCATCAGTGGGAAATAATCTGCCTTTCCCCCTTACACTGTGAATCCTTGAATGATTATCATTCTTAGATTTACTCTGATTGAAATTTCTTTGGTTCTTGACTTGATCAGCTTTTGTAGATCTGACAGTTGGTCTACTATTTCTGTTTCCTTGAGGTACAACTGTTCCACCTTTTGACTTACCTTTATTGGTAGGTGCAGCTGTTGACTTATGTGATGCTGACTTTATTGGTTCAGCAATTTTCCCAATTTGTGGAAGTTGCTCGGCTACAAAATTAATACCAGTTTTGATATTAGGTTCAGCGGCTTTGCTAGTTCCTTCCTTAGAAGATTGATGTGTATCAAATCTTAAGCCAGTTCTGTCTCCATATGGCTTTCTGGATTTGAATCCATGAGATTGAACTTGATTGAGCGAAAGATTCGATTATTGTTCTCAGCGATGCGAGAGGTTGATCTTGACTTTTCCCTTTATCAGTTCTAGTCAACTTCATCATGTTCAGTTCAGACTTCAATCTTTCAACTTCAAGAATTAAAGCTTCTTTCTCAGCTTTAATTGATTCATACCCAGCTTGGATGGTTACCAGCTGATTCATCAATTCGTCAAGTGTTTCTTCTAATTTTGGATTTTTTGGATTGGAGTCAGCAGTCGAATAACACGCATTTTGCATGGAAATCTGAGCTGAGGAATACTTTGAGTTAGATTCACATACCTCATTTGATTCTTCCATGTGAGCCATAAGAGCTGTATCGTCTGGTAATCTTTCAGTGCCAGCTTCATAGTCAGACTTATCTCCGGCTAAGAGAGCTCTTCTACCCGTTCTTTGTTGCTGAGTCTTCTTACGATCATTCTGATACATTCGACTTTGTAGTGTCCAGGCTTCTTGCGATTAAAGTAGAGATATTCATCGCCTTTTCTCTTTTCAGGAGTTTTCTTGATAAACTTCTGAGTGACTGGATGTCCACTCTTCATTCTTCAAATTATATTCATCATTAGAGCCATTTGCTCCTCCTCCTCATCCAATTGCTGAAGATTGCTAGATGAGGTTTCTTGATTGTCATTTGAAGTCTGCTTTGCGAGAGCCGTTGTTTTAGGTTCCTTTAGCCTTGATTATTGCAAATTGTACTTGTGAAATCCTTGCTGAATTCATAAGCCTTGGTGTCTGAGAAGATTTTGAAGGAATCTTCTATATCAAGTCTTCTAGATTCTTCCATTCTTGTGACCTTCATCTTCCAAAGATATGGGTAAAGCCTTCAGATTCTTTTGTTGATCTCTTTCTTGGTGTACTTGATCTTGAGTAATGCTAGTTCGTCCATGATGGCACTGAATCTTGTATCCATCTGATCAATATTCTCGCCTGACTTCATCTTGAAATTCTCAAACTTTTGTTTTGCAACTTAGATCTTGTTTTCTTTGATGGAGTCAGTTCCTTCACAAACCAGTTGGAGTTTCTCCTACATTTCTTTTGCAGTAGTGCAATCATTGACTTTCAGATACATATTGCTGTCAAGAGTTCTGAGTATAATATCCATGGCAACAGTGTTCATGTTATTCCTTTTTCGGTCATCACTGGTCCACTCGCTTGTGGGCTTGGGAACTCTAACTTGTTCACCTTTGACAGTTTGCATGTGAGTGATTTGGATATGTCCATCGATAAGTGGGTCATATATCTCATCATGAGAGAGTCGTTAAAAGGCCGGCAAACATCATTTATATTCATCAAATCAGTCCATGTTGCACATTAGCATGGCATATTGATTGTTATCCATTGTGTGAGTGAATGAAAACTGGAATATGCAAAGACTGGAAACTGAAAAACTGAGCTTTTTCAGGTGAACAACTAGATGAGACAACTATAGCAAGTGACTTTTCAACATTGTTAAACACTGCTCCGATACCAATTGTTGGTATCGGAATAACTGATTACTCTAAGTCGAATGTAAAACTCGCTCCGAAACCAATTGTTGGTCCCTTGGAAAGGCTAACACAAGTTTAGAGAGGGTGAATAAACTTGTCCCCAAAAACCAACTGATAACTGAATCTTGAACAGATTGAGTTCAGCTTTAAACTTGTGTGGAGTTAAGCTAACTTAGCTGAGTATAAGTCAAGACTGACTTATCCTTAATCGAGATTAACGGCAATGGATTATATTAAGCCTTTATATGAAACTTGAGTTTATTAGATTGTTTAGATGAAATGCAATGTTGTCTTGACTCGATTTCTTATGTTTGCTAAGTGTGAGATCAGGGTGCAATATAAACTTAGATCACGATAATTAAATCGTAAAGTAAGTAAGTGAGAGACGGAAATTATAGAGGTTCCGGTGGTGTAATCCTGTCGAGTCCTCTCGTCTCTGTGTGATGTAGGAGGCCAAATTCACTATGTTCTTGAGGTTTACGATTACAAGACACAAAGTAAATTTAACACTTTTTGTCCTTCACTAATCCACAGCTTCACAATCTTCCAACTTGAGTCTTCAACAGGTAGAATTGATGTTTGAACTAAGCTTGCTCCACTTTGGTCCTTAAAGGGTAGGATTGCCTCTTCACCACTCTACTACACAAACACGTTTTCTAATCGCACTCAACCTGTCCTTTCACACCTTCTTGGTGTTTCACAGTCCAAACCTTTGATAAAATCAAAGTTGAGACTTGAATCAATAACTATGATTCAATTTGTGTATCGAGTTTCTTCTTCTAGATGTATATGATATATGCTCAGCTCTATTTTTCTTCAAATGCTTGATCTTGAACTTTCTTTGAATCCTTATGAACAATTGAAGATTTCTTGATCTTGCAATATAAATTAGCAGGAGTTCCTTTGAATCTTTCTTGATAAATTTAACCTTAGAACTCCGCCCTTCTTCTTGAGGTAGAAGTGGCCTATTTATAGGGGTTTCTTCAACGGTTAGATGAATTTGAACGTTTGAATTTGAATCCCTGTAACCGTTGGTGGTCCTGCTTATTCTGTTGAATGTCAGCGTCCTTTCTGACATTTCTGTGCAACCAATAAAATTGCTTACTTTATAACGGTCGGATTCTCCTTCAGTTTTTCCTGACCTCAGCATGAAAACTTGTCTTAGTCAGTTTTCAGCTTAAGAGCATTAACTGAATTTTTACTCTTCTTAAAAAATCTCAGTACTCTATTCTTCATCTGATTATAATTGACTTAATCAGAGTACACCATAATACATAAATCAGCTAAGATATCATTGTCCTTATGTATCTTAGGTCTTCTTTCAGGATCCATAAAGTTAGTTCAGGTCATCACAGACTTTCCTGAATTCTAACTTTACAGTCTCAGTTTAAGTCTTCATAACTGAGTCTGAACACTCAGTTCTTCAATCTTCTACAACTGAGTCTGTGTCCCTTAGTTCTTCATCCACTGAGTTTGTACCCTCAGCCTTCTGCTTCTAGATAAGTCAACCGAGTATGTGTCCCTCAGTGAACTTACCTTATTTAGTTCTTCAATTGGTGTATTCTGAGTCAGTTTTATATCTTCAGTTGTAAACTCAGTATTCTTAGTAACATCAAGTCAGTTTCTCGTTTTCTCAGTTCTGATCCTATAACTATTACAGTGCTTATCTGATTTACTTATACAAATGTCAGACTCTAATAAATCCTATACATTAATTTCTAGACATCTTTTTGCTTTGCACTATAACAGCTAGTTATGACACTTCATCAATGGGGTTAATAAAATAATAAATAAGTCATCATCAAAACATAAATTTTATTTCCAACACCATGACAAGTTTATCCTCAACGTATCCAGCTTCATCTCGTTGAAACTCACGAAGAAACATTACCCTCATGGAGAGAGCGGGCGTTAGCCATGTCAAAAAGTCGGATCTAACAGATCATCGAGCGAGGAGGCATCAACACTGCGAGAATTCATCTCAACAACATCGGAAAAATGGATCTACCTCACAAACATCAAATCCGAATATGTAAAGTGGAAGAAATGTAATAGATCACGAGGGTGGTTGATTGGATCACTCTCAGAGAGTCTCTTGGATTAGTCATTGGACTCAACTCTGCACAAGCAGTATGGGGTGCTCTTATAGGGGCATATGCACAAGATTCCTAGGAACGTGAATTCAACCTGAAACTGCAAATCACCTGTCTGAGGAAAGATGAAGACAAAAGAATCAATGAACACTTCCAGCAATTCACAAGCTTATGTGACAGTTTAGCAGCAATTGGAAAACCAGTTCAGGATTCAGAGAAATTCTATTTTTCAGTTAACAAGCCTTGACCCCCAGTATGAAACCTTCACAACTACAATGCTCAAACCACATATACCTACCTATACTAAACTAGTGTCTCAATTGCAAAACCTAGATCAAAGAAGGACATGGTTCTCGGCCAAAGGTTCATAAGCACACCCCTCACACAAAATGGCCTTTTATGGATAAAGGCCACAACAGAGAACCAAAATACCTCCAGATTCACCTCTACTTGGCGAGAGGTTTCCAGCACAACAGAGGAGGATCACCATCAAGCAAAGGGACAGAGAAAGGTGTTCAAAACGATGTCTAAATTGGAGAGGGAACAATACAAGGATGAGACATATCAACATTGTGGAGTACCTGGACATGTTGCCAATATCTGCTGGTGGAATCCCAAAGCACAAGATGAGAACATTCCATATGCACTTTCAGCACTCACACTAGACAACACCATAGCAGACACAAAATGGATCATAGACACAGGAACCTCCAACCATATGATAGGTAATCCTTCTATCCAACATAACCTTGTTCCCTATGAAGGCAGAGACTCATTTATAATAGGCAATGGCACAAAACTTGCAATAACAGGTACAAGATAATTGCACATTACTAATTACCCTAATCATATTATCATTGAAAAAGTATTATTAGTCCCTGCCATGCAAAAGAATCTTTTATCTATCAGTCAATTAACACTACAATTCTTTGCAGATTGTGTTTTTACTAACAATGTGTTCTTAAGGAAAAGACAACAGGACAGGTACTGGTGGATGGCTATCTTAAAGGAAATCTATATGTCATCCCTAAGACACTAGAAGTTCATTTCTCTCAAAGATTTAAGGTATGTTCTGCTGAGTTGTGGCAGCATAGACTAGGTCACATACAGTTTTCAACCATTCAAGTTTTGAAGAATAAAGGCCTGAGGTATTAGGACATAATAAACAGCAACACTTGTGTGAAAGTTGTCAATTAGGAAAATTAAATAGGCCTCATTTCAATAAATCAAAACAATCCAGTTCTAGCTCTTTTTATTTAGTTCATTGTGATTTGTGGGGTCCATCCCCTGTCCAATCTTTAGGGCATTTCAAATACTATGCAAGTTTTATTGATGATTTTTCAAAATATGTGTGGTTGGTTCCTTTAAAGCACAAATCTGAGTTTGTTGATGTTTTTATTGCTTTTGAAAATTTTCTGCACAAACAATTTAATCAACATATAAAGAAAATTCACACTGATGGGGGTAGAGAGTTCATTAATCACTCTCTAGGCACTCACTTCATAAACCAAGGAATTGTACACTTGATCTCATGCCCTCATACACCAGAACAATCTGGAATGGTAGAGAGAAGACATAGAACCATCAGAGAGCTGGCCCTTACCATGTTATTTCACAGTAGAGTTCCATTGTCTCCGTGGGTTGAAGCTTTTCCACAGCTGTGTATGTCATGAATAGAGTCCCTACTACTACCCTCCAATCAGACTCCCCATTCCATAGACTATTTCATAAGCAACCAGACTACTCAAGTTTTAGGGTGTTTGGCTCCAAGTGCTATCCATACACATGGGACACAAAACACCATAAATTTGACCCCAAAACTTTGCCATGTGTCTTTGTTGGCTATAGCAATCAGTATAAAGGGTACAAGTTTTTTCACCCCCTACTAAAAGGTTCTACATATGCAGACATGTGACTTTTGATGAGACACAGTTCCACTTATCATAATAAATCATCCTACCAACACACACATGTCCTCAATCTCATTGATCATTGGCTTCCCAGGACTAATCCAACCAATTGTGGATAACCCCAATAAGTGTGGCTTATTATATTTTTAGAGAGCCCAACACTTGAATTTTTATTTTTTGTTTGGGATCTCACCGATGGGAGTCAACTTTACGTGATTCCGGTGCATTTTCTACCCCGTTTACCACACTTTTAGCACGTTTCTTGGTGTTTCTAGACCGTTTTTAGGGTAATATCATGAGTTTATAGCACGGGGAGTAATTCCATCGCTTTGATGGTTTACTACCTCTTTTCAGTGATATTAACCCCATTCCGAGCACTTTTACCCTCCGGAATCGTTTGTGTGTCTTGTTCGTTCATGAGATTGTAGGGTCTAGGTGTCACGAGAACCGGAAGACGAAGATTTATGATGAGAAGTATGATCAAGGTGCAAAAATGAACCTAGGAAGAAGAAAAATGAAGAAAAGGGGGGAGAAGTGTTAGTATCTCAACCCCTATTTTCTGTTCAGCAGCAATTTGACCTATGATGGAGGCATTTTCTGGTCATGGATTCTTCATTAAAGTTGTATATAATTGAAAGATATTTTCAATGCATTTTGAATCACTCAAATCGGATTTCTACATGCGAAGATATCATGGTTTTACTTTGCGTAAATCGCATCATCTCAAACGCTGCGTTTCAACTCTCAAACCAGGCGTTTCAAATTGCTAATTTTGGACGAGAGGGTACATGAAGTTAAACGCTGCGTTTAGGGACCTCAAACTGGCGTTTGGAGTCATTTTTCTGCAGATTTTTGCCCTATAAATACCTTCTACCTTAAAAAAGCTGGAGGATATTATTTTATTTCCCTTCTTCTACCCACTCTTTTGCACGAAATTTGTAGTAGTTAAAAACATTTTCTCTTGGCTTAGATTAGCTTAAACATAGTTAGATTCTACTCTTTCCAAGCTCAAATCTCAATTCCAAACTCAAAGACTCCACATTTTAATTACTTCTCTATTTTGTACTTTTGGATCTCAAACTTGGATTTCTCAATTTTATGGTATATTTCTTCTCTCCCTTACCTTCTATGGCTTTTATTTACTGTTATATGTATGTTTTAATTAGTATAATGAGTAGCTAATTCTTTAACATAGTCGAATCATGTGAAATTTGGTGAAATCACCCTTTGGGTGATGAAATTGGGAGTGGGTGGTGCTTTTAATGTTTTATCTTGCATATTTCACGTCTTAGAACTTGTTATAACAGTTTGGACTAGATTAGCTACCTAGGTCAAATATTACACACAACAACCTTATATGAGTTGTTCTGGGGAAGATGTGGGATAAGGGGTTCTAGGATCGCGAGTAGACCCGGCTTAGTTGTTAAGCCCGTGCCCAAAGTGAGGTTACTCGTTTTAACGTTTAAGCGGCTCTAGTGCGTAACATGTCTTGTTAGTGAATCTTCTAAAGGAAGGGTAGTTAACATGGCATAGGGTGTTAAAGGAGAGTTGTTCATATCTTAGCACGAATTTAGGAGCACGCACCCGTGAGATCGTTTGCAAGAATTCGTTTGTTTTAATGCACACTCCCGGTTTTGTCTATCCTTAGAGTTGAAACTAGCTAGATGGATCATGGTTCAAACTATGTCCCTCTCCATTAGTTAAACTTCGTTACTAATCGCTTTAATGTCGTTGTAGTTGTATAAACCTTTTCAACCATCGATTTTCCTAGACTAAGTAACACGTTAAGCTTTGGTACTCACAAGCACTTTTCCTTTGGGTTTGACCTCGTACTCCAGTAGCTATGCTGGCAATCGACCGGTACCGCTGCCGGTTAGAGTTTAGTTTGCCCACGGTTTGAGTCATTATAAATTATTTTTTGGGAGCGTTTGTACGGCCTTCTCCCCTTTGATGACATGGAAAGAGGTTTCTCCAAGAATAAGGTTCTTCTAAATGATTTTATGATGAAAATTGAAGCTATCAATACTAATATTACACATTTACGGTAAATTCCCAGATTCATCTCTGTATAATTTTCAACAGGTTGTTTCTCCACAGTTTCTCAAATTTCTCATACAAAATTTTAGAAACCTGAAGGATAGGATGATTTGCGACCGTAAGTATGTACCTTTTGAAAAATACGAGATCATAAAAATTGAGGAAGAATTAGTTTCTCTCTGTCCTTTTTTCATTCATATCTTCGACTTACGAAGTGAACTAAATGAGACATGGTTAGAAGTTGTCAATGTCTTACATCTGACAGAACATGTCATCATGTCATGCATTAGTTCGTGGTTTGTCTTCGATCGTCCATTCTGGTATCATATGGCTTATCTTTTGAATGTCTTTGATGAAATTAAGGTGGCTAAGGAAAATCTTGAGATGATCAAGTTAGAGAACATCATGAACAATGCAAGATGCCTCCCGGTTCAATTGGTTTCATTAGTGAACTCGCTGAACAAAGGTAGACCTTCAGAAATCAATGAAATTGTTGTGGGTTTTGAGGATGAGAAAGAAAAAATTATCGGCATGCTTACATGTGGACCAAAGTCCCTTGACATTGTTTCAATTGTTGGCATGGGTGGATTGGGGAAGACCACCTTAGCCAAAAGGTTTTGGTTCCTCGTCGGTGAAAACTCATTTTGATGTATTTGCCTTCTGCTCCGTTTTGGTAGATTATAATACTAAGAGGATGTTGATTGAGCTAAAATTCACCCTCCAAAAACAATTTATAAAGACTCAAAACCGTGGGCAAACTAAGCTGTCTAACCGGCGATGTACCGTGTCGATTACTAGCATAGCTGCACGAGAGTGCGAGGTCGAACCCAAAGGAAAAGTGTTTGTGAGTACCAAAGCGAACGTGTTACTTAGTCTAGGTTATCAATCTTTATAAAGTGCTTGTATATTACAACGACACTAAGGTGATTTTTACTACTTGAGTCTAAAGATAGAAAAGGAAGAAAGAAGATTAACTACTCGGTTTTTAACGTTATACTAAGGGTATAGCCAAACCATGATCAAAGTTGCTAGTTTCAACCTAAGGGTAGACAAACCGGGAGTGTGAATTATAACAAACGAACTCTCGCATTCAATTTCACGGTGCGTGCTCCTAATTCGGTGCTAAGGTCTCGAACAACTCTCTCCTAACACCTTATGCCATGTTAACTACCCTTCCTTTTAGAAGATTCACTAACAAGACATGTTATGCACTAGAGCAGCTTAAACGTTAACGAGTAACCTCGCATTTGGCTCGGGCTCAACAACTAAGCCGAGTCTACGCCGCGATCTTAGAACCCTTTATCCCACGCCTTCCCGCAAAATACATATGTAAGGTTGATGTGTGTGGTTACTAAATTGGGTGTACAATCCAATCTAGCGATGTTATAGCAAGTTCTAAGATGTTAAACAAGTGAGGTAAGACATTAAAAAGCACTACCCACCCTCAATTTCATCACCCAAAGGGTGATTTCACTAAATTTCACATGATTCGACTATGAAAAGGGATTAGCTACTCATTATACTAGTTAAAACATAAAAGCAACAGTAAATTAAAGACATAATGAGTGAAAGAAAGAAGAAATATACCATAGAAATGAGAATTTGAATTTGAGATCAAAAAGTAAACTTTGAGGAACTAATTAAAAGGTGGTGACTTAGTGTTTAGAGTAGAAATTTGAGCTAGGAAGTGGAAAGATTAAGCTAAGATTATACTAATTTAAGCTAAGAGAATGTATTCTAAGCTATTACAAAATTAGAGCTAAAAGGGGTAGGGTTTTGCTAAGAGAGTAATAATAAATGAAGAAATGGTCTAAGGGGGTATTTGTAGGTGGGAAAAATCTGCAGGTTTTCGTCTTCAAGCAGCGTTTAGTCATGTTGTAAACCGGCATTTCGCTTGGTCAAATCGCGGCGTTTAATTTCATTCTGGGTAGGCTCTTGCTTGTTCTTCAAGCTGAAATACGCGTTTAGGGGGTCTTGAAACACGCGTTTAGGGGCAGGTGCACTATGTCCAAAATCATGCTTTTGAAACGCCAGTTTGGGGGGTTCAAGCGCGTTTGACCTCCAATTGTTCCAAAACTTCATCTTTTCTCCCTTTTGAACACTCATATCGCCTCGATCATGCTTCTCACCATGAATCATCACCTTCCGGGTCCTCAAGACACTAATACCCTACAACATCATGAACGACCAAACCAACCACACAATTCCGGAGGGTAAAAGTACTCGGGAATAGGGTTAATATCAACGAAAAAGGGTAATAAGCCATCAAAGTGACGGATTTACTCCTCATGCCATAAACTCACGATATTACCCAGCGGTCTAAACCACCCAAAAACATGTTAAACGTGTGGTAAACGGGGTAGAAAATTCACCGGAATCACATAAAGTTGACTCATCAACAACCCCACACTTAGCCTTTGCTCGCCTCGAGTAAACTAGGCGTTTAAAACCAACCAAGAGATTCAACTTTGTGATGTAGGTTCTACTATTCACACTCTCGAGGTAACCACAAACTAAGAAACATGAACATATACACACCGTGTAACATTATCAAGAAAATGGAGTGTGTGTGGTGCCAAGTGTCCCAGATTTTATTAATACAAAATAAACAAGTAATAAAACCGGTTAACCTCAAGTGCAAGGATCGTAGTATAGAGGCTATGCCGGTCGATCTTACGGGAACTAGACTCATTGTTAATCATAGCTTTTGTTTTAACTTACTATGTCACGAACTACACTAAACAAAGTGAATTAATCTAAACAAAGATTGCGTAAAATAAACTAGGCAGGAGGAGATTATCCAATGCTAAGAAAATACGGGTAACGGACTTATTAACTAAACTAAACTACTTGCAAAAGTAAACTAAATTAAAGCTAAACAAAACTCAAGTTGCAAGGATTTAAAATCAAATTATAAAAGGCAAACGAGGATTGATCCACCTATCAACATGTATTGATCTCCTATCTCGATTATATGTGGTATTTATCTAGGTTGTGATTCACCTTACCTAAACATGAACCCTAATTTCAACTCTGTTCTGTTTCTGACCCCTCAGACGAGCGTTCATATTTTTGGACGCCCGTCCAAGGATTTCCTGAATACCAGGCAGCGTTGATTTCACGACGCCCGTCCCGATCTAAACCTAAAGCGAGACGCCTTCGTCCATATACTTGGGCGCCCGTGCATTTTTCTTTTCTTTTTCTTGTAATCTTTGTTCTTTTCCTTTCTTTAGGTTTCGATTTTTAGATTTAGGTTTTAGCCCTTAGTTTTAGATTTCTTAAACTTGTTTTTGGTCGGTTTATGCAAACCCGAGTCATAAGGGGCCGTTGATATACACCCCGACCCGAGCAAAGCATAGTTCGGCCAAGCAGTGGATTCTCCGTTCTGCGGTTTTGAAGACGAGCGAGCAAGACCTCGAGCAGTTAGGTGAGAAATCACTGATTTTGTAGTAATGGTCGCTAACAATCAGCGAGCGTTGGCGAGACTACGCCATGCCTGGCGCCAAAGTCAACCTGCGATTGTTATCCACCGCCATTCTTTGCTCGAGAATTTTGAGCTTAAGCCGGACTTCATCCAAAAGATGCGGCATGCATCAATCTTCCACAGGTATCAATCCGAGAACCAGCATACTCATTTACATACATTCACGGAGATATGCGATACCACTTTCGCATCCAGGGAGTAAGTGAAGATGCGGTGAAGTTAAAACTATTCCGTTTTCCTTAAAGGAGAGGCTAGGGGTGGTATCACTCTCTCCTGCTTACGAATCCATCACTACTCGGGCGGACTTGAAAAAGAATTTCTAAGTCAATATTTCCCCCTTCAAAGACAAATCGATGTATGAAATGAAATTTTCACATTCTATCGGAAGGAAAATGAATCTTTCTTGAGGCATGGAAAAGGTTTAAGTCTCTTACAGTAAATGTCCACACCATGGCTTGCCTTTGGAGAGACAAGTTAATACATTCTTCGATGGTTTGACCGAGCTTGCTAAAGGCATGGTCACCAGTTCATCCGGTGGGCGTTTACGAAAAGAGCGCTGATGAGGGGTGGGCATTGTTCGAGACATTGCCAAATACAATTATGCCCCCTCCTATCAAGCTATACAGGCACCTCCTCCTCCTCCCAAGGTTGAAGAGGTGAATGTTCAAAATCTCATTGCCATCTTTGCCAAAAGCGGTGGCAAATTCTCAAATAATGGCGTCTTAGAATTGTCCCAATCCGAGTTATCAGGCTCCTTCACTTTTACAGAACTCTCAAGTTCTGTACTGTGAAAATTGCTGTCAGACTGGTCACATGTCTGGCGAGTGTCAATTTCGGTCCCCCTCTGCTCATCAAGTCAATGCTGTTCATAATAATGGACAATATAATCCAATCACATGCCAAGTATGTGAAGATCCGAGAACACTTACTAAGCTCGTCCCGTGATTGGGCGAATCTGAAATAATGCTTTCTCGGCCGATCTAATAAGAGATTCAATAATCAATACTCTGGCCATAGTAATTTTCAAAACCAGGGTTTTCATCAGAATCCAAATTTCAACCCCAATTCAAATTTTCAAAATCAGAGCTTTAATCGAAACCCTGGGTTCAATCAGAACCAGAACTCCAAATTTTGAATCCAGCGACAAAGGTTCAATCGAAATTGGCACATAATTCTAGTTCTCGATTTCAAAGTCGGCCCAGCCGACCATCTCCCAGAACTTCCAAAACTCTCAAGGCCCCTCCCACTCAAATGATATAAAAGGCGAATGGAATTCATTTCGGGAGGAGCAAAGCGAGACAATGAAAAGTCTTGAG
>JAOBSW010001097.1:0-96659 GCA_026214975.1 Gentiana macrophylla | reverse complement strand
GGTTGTTTCTTGCTTCTCCAAGTCACCAGTTCCCCATACATATGAGCAATAGCTCATGGTAGATCGTCTGTCAATGTGACATCCAGCCCAATCAACATCGATGTAGACCTTGATTGATCTATCGGTAGACTTGGTGAAGTGCGGGCCTTGGCCAGAGTGGACTTTAAATATCTCAAGATATCTATTCACGACATCCCAATGTTGTTCAAGAGGCGTGCATGAACCGACCGACTGCACTAACCCCATATGCTATATCAGGCCTTGTGTGAGAAAGATAGATGAGTTTACCTACAAGCCTTTGATATTGTTCTTTTCTGATAGCAATGTCACCATGCAGTAGGGTGTTACTGGGGTCTACTGGGGATACAACAGGTTTGCATCCCAACATGCCAGTTTCCTTCAGTAGATCCAATACATACTTCCTTTGGGAGACTGAAATGCCTTTGGTGTTTCTAGCCACTTCCATACCAAGAAAATACTTGAGGTAGCCTGGATCCTTAACTTGGAACACTGTGCGGTGAGAGTCTTTAAATTTTGAATCTCGGTAGAGTCATCTCCAGTAGGAGGATGATATCATCCACATATACAATAAGAATAGACCTTCTCTGGTTGGTTGTCTTGATGAACATAGTGTGATCTCGAGTTGCATTGATGATATCCATCGCTTTGACCACAAGAGTAAGTTTCCCAAACCAGGCTCTTGGGGATTGCTTGTGCCATACATAGATTTTCCGAGTTTGCATACCTTGCCCTGAGTGTGAGGATTGACAAAACCAGGAGGTACATTCATATAGACTTCCTCAAGTAAGATCACCATTGAGAAAAGCATTTTGATATCCAATTGGTGTAGAGGCCACCCAGTTGGACAACTAGAGAGATCGAAACCACGACAGGTGTTGAGTTTTGCCACTGGTGCAAAAGTTTCCTTATAGTCAATACCATAAGTTTGAGTGAATCCCTTGCTACCAATCGGCTTTGTACTTGTCAATTGTACCATCGACATTGTATTTGATAGTGAATAACCATCTGCAGCTAATCGTTTTTTTTTTTTTGGAAGAGTTGTGAGATCCCAAGTATGATTATCCAGGAGGGCAGTCATCTCTGTTTTAACAGCAGCCTTCCACTTATCATTTTGAAGAGCCTCCTGAATATTTTTAGGAATAGAGTGAGAGTCCAAGTCCTGTGTAAACATGGCAAAGACAGGAGACAACTGATCATATGATAAATAAGTATGAATAGAGTGATCAGTGCAAGATCTCTTTCCCTTTCTGAGAGCAATAGGCCTATCATCAATGTCAAAGAGTTTGGGGATCTCAGTAGTATCTTGAGTGTCGGCAGGCTCGGTCTGCGCAGCTCTAGGTCGATGAGTATTAGGTTCAATAGTATCAGGTACAAGGGTTTTCTGAGGATCAAGAGGTTGAGTATCGCAATGATCTCTTGAGGGTTAAGAGTTTCTTGAGGGAAAGGGTTTAGGTCAATTTCAATTAGGTTTCCATCGATGGATCTTGATGGACTTGTTTAGTAGTAGGAGTCCTTTCAAAAAATTTACATCCATAGAATTGTAAAATTTCTTTTCGTAAGAGAGTAACACTTGTAGCCTTTCCTCGCCCTTTGCATATCCTAAGAAAATGCACTTGTGAGCCTTGGGATCAAGTTTGCTTCAATGTTGGGCATGGATATAGACAAACACAAGTACAACCAAGGATTTTGGAGGTAATCGGGAAATAAGATGGGGGCGTGGAGTGTGTGGTCAACGGGGTTTTGATAGGAGTTTTGAAGCCTAGTACCTGTGGGAAGTCTGCAATCGATTAAGTATGTGGAGGTCAATATAGCTTCACCCCACATATATTTTGGAACATTAGTGGTAAACATGATAGACCTAGCCATTTCTAGCAGATGTCTGTTCTTTCTCTCAAAGAACCCCATTTTGTTTGAGGAGTTTCAACACAGCCTCTTGATATGGACAATCCTTTGTCCATCAAGAAATTAATGAGATGAGACTCATAATATTCAAGAGCATTGTCATCTTCAAAATTTTGATCTTAGTGTCAAACCGAGTGGAGACCATGTTGTAAAACTCTTGAAAGATGGATCCAACTTCGATTTATTCTTCATTAAAAATAACCAAGTGGTTCTCAGGTGTGGTCATCTATGAAGGTAACAAACCACCTCTTCCCTCATTATGCTTTTTACTCTTGAGGGTCCCCATACATCACTGAAATTAAGGTGAATGGTGTGGAAGGTAAGTGAGGTAATTTTGCATACACAGATTTGGTGAGTTTGGCAAATTGACAAATATCACATTGAAGATCATTCAAATTGCAACCTTTAAACAATTCAGATCTATAGACTTTAAATAACTAAAACTCGGGTGTCCTAGTCTATAATGCCATAACATGATATTATCTAGGTTTTGAGTGCAGTTCTTTGAGGCACATTCGGTCTTGATCTTACCTCTTGTGTAGGTTGACCACAAACAATCTGAGCAAGGTTTAGCAATCCCAATCACTTGCCTTTGAGGAATGATCCTGGAATGTGCACTGATTCTCATTAAAAACAACAGTCCATTTCAAATCTTTAGTAAGTTTCTTGTGAGATATGAGATTGCAATCTAATTTTGGAACAAATAGGACATCCTGCAGGGCATATCTTATTAGTAAGCTGCACCTTACCAAAACCTTTTGCACTAGAAATAGATCCATCAGCAGTCTTAATATTGTGAATTTGGGGACATGGCATAAATTGAGTAATGAGATTTTTATTACCAGTCATATGGGATGAGGCCCCAGAGTCAACAATCCAGGTTTCATTACTAATAGATGAGTAGAATTTACCTGTACTGGCATGAGAGGCTATGTCAGTAGAGTGACTACCTTCCTTTTGTTGAGTTAGGAAGGCTTTGAATGCAGCAAGCTGTGCATTCAACCTGTTGTCATCTTCTTCCTCACTTATGTGTCTGCCCTGACTTTCCTTGGCAGGTCTTGAGGTCTTGGAGGAGTTAGGCTTGCCATGTAGTTTCCAGCAAGTGTCCTTGGTGTGATTTGTGCGTTTGCAGTGGTCACAGAACAGCTTCCCAGTTTTATCAGTAGGCTTCCTGTAAGCTTCAGTAGGGTTCCTGACAGTCAGCAGGGTGGCACTCTCAGTAGGGTTGTCAGCGGGGGAGTTCAGTAGCATCACTTTCCTCCTGCTTTCCTCATGTTTGACCTCAAAGAAACATGGATTTGAGATTTGGGAGAGGTTTAGTAGCTAGAATTCTACCTCTAACATCATCAAGAGTAGGATTCAGTCCAGTGAGGAACTTGAATACTCTCTTCTTTTCTATGATGTCTTTATATAGAGCAGCATCCTTGACATCATTCCAGGTGTGAGTTTCCAACATATCTAGGTGTTGCCATGCCTTAGATAGTTGATTGAAATATTGAGTTACAGACATATCTCCTTGTCTGCAGTTTTGAATCTGAGCTTCGAGTTCATAGACTTCAGATGTATTGTCCTTTTTTGAGTAAAGGTCTCTGGCATTATCCCAGATTTCCTTAGCAGTGTCATACATCATGAAGTTCTCACTGATCTCTTTTGTCATAGACCTCGTGAGGATGGTCATGACTTGGTTATTTTCTGTGTCCCATGCTTCAAACTTGGGGTCAGTTTCAGCAGGGGCAGGTTTGGAACCAGACAGATATCCCATCTTGCCCTGGCCGGAGATATACATTTTCATAGACCTTGACCATAGCAAGTAATTGTTACCATTAAGTTTATGATTGGTAAAGAAGAGTGTTCATTATCCCATCTGTGAGGCGCTTGTGAGTCTCTTCAAGAAGATGAAACTTCGATAATGTTGACATTTTTCCAAAAAGGAACCGATTTTTTGCAAATGGATTTTAGAACTCAGGTGAAGGCTCTGCTACCATGAAGAGAGTTTGAGAATGTGATAAACACAAGAGTAAACTTCAACTTAGTTTATTCATTGATATGAGAGGTGTATAAATAGATACAATTGAGAGAGACTAGCACTAGCTTGGGCGGCCACTTGAGTATGTAGATGTGGGCGGCAAGCATGCAAAAGTAAAAGTAAAAGCTATGTCTATGACATATTAATTGTGTCTATGACATAAAGTAAACTAGAGTTTGACATATTAATTGTTTATATGTATCACAATTAATATGTCTTTTATAATTAAATAAAGGGTACAAAATATCTGTCAGATGAATTTACGAGGTCTTTGGGCACTGTTTGAACTTCATGAGACTCATCAATCTGGCTTTGATAATCTTGTAATATTTCCACAAAAATAAATAAAATAAAAACGACTTCTTAATCCGAATTAAAACGTTTATCTTTAAAATTGGCCATTGTCCCCGGCAATGACACCAAAAGTCTTGATCGCGTGTAAGTCACTAACGTCGATAATACTAGCAAGAATACTAAGTACATCGTAGTATAGTAAATGCGAGTCAAGGTTGATACCACACAGACAATGCAACTTTATAAACGATTCTAACCTAATTAAGAAGAAACATATAAGCGATCATTGACCAACAATAAACATAAAAGAAACTTGGTATTTCTCCCCCTCTTCTCACTGATTTACTAACTTGGATTAGTTAATCATTACGTTTACTTCCCAACATAATTTCCTTAAATTAATCGAGCAGGCTTTTATTTTAATTATCAGCTACGGGTGCAACTCCTAACCCTATCTACTCCGACAATGGTAGTAGACAATATATACGTAAGCTACCCTCCTTAATTGGTCCGTAATAGCCCATATGCATAAAGAATTAGAATTTCCGATATCGAGCGCTAACTCATACCGCTAACCCGCCTAGACAGCTGTCGACATTGATCAGCACGTTCCTAGGGTCCATTTAAGACTATGTCCAAACTAACACTTCACTATTCGTATTTCATGCTAGTTTTACGATTATAATAAGCAAATTGGCCAGATTTAACCTACCGCTAATTAAACCTATCGATCAACCTAGCTGTAGTGAATCCTAGTTTTAGGTTTTCGAAATATTATGTTGGTCCCTTCGAAAGGCTAACACAAGTTTAGAGGGGGGGGGGGTGAATAAACTTGTCACCAAACACTAGATTGTAACAATTAAGGTTCAAATTTCACTTGTGTTGAGTTAAGCTGACTGTTAAGGGTGAATTTATACGATTTATAACGCTATATTTTATGATAATTTCCCTCATATTTGTATGAATTTGTATAAGAAACAAGTGTTTAATGGAAATATTGAGCAAATGGTATTTTAAAAGAGTTAATCGCAAAATAGGTTGATTTATGTGTTTTAATTATGATTTTATGATCATTTGAGCGTTATTACATTTTGCGATGTTTTTATGTGTTATAGATACATGTTTGAGGCTCAAAAGATGCTCAAGAGTTGATTAAGTTCGAGGTAATTGAAGATAAAAGAGATAATGAAGGAATGAGATAGAGAAAAGAGATAAAGTTCAAGAAATCAAGATTAAATTCGATCCTGAATCAAGCGTCGGAAGTTGAATCAAGCGTCCATAGTGGGCGAAACGTCTGGCGAAGTGAACGAGTGTCCGTGAATGGGAAGTTGATTCACGGTTTTGGGCGCAGGAGGGTGGCCGCGTGACGGGCGTCTGGTCATGGCTCGGCCCGACTCGAAGAAGATTACACAAGCTGGACGGGCGTTCACCCTTTTTTCAGACGGGCGTCCATCGGCCGACATGCTGAAACCGACTTAATCTTCTATAAATATCAAGCGCGTTTTTCTTCACAATAGATATACATTAAAAACCCTAAACCCTAGGGGCGGCTGAGATTTCATTGTTCTTAGTTTTCTAGTAGTTCTAAACACTTTTTATGTATTTTTACTTCAATAATTCGATCTTCAAGAGGATGCTAAGGCTAGGCCTCCATTGAACAAGCATTGTGAATCCGTCCGATTCAACAATTCAGTCTCTTTTCGTGGTTATTTTGTGTGTATCTATTACAAGTTGTTTCTTTTATCATGCTTCATAATGTTTATTGCGAAATTTATATCGAAAGATGTTAGCTTTGTTGATCGTTTGATTGATGAAAATCAAGTTAGACTTTAGATCACCATGATAAAGAATAGATATTTGATCTAATTAACGAGAGTTTAGATTTCTAGGTTAGAAATTGAGAGATTTCACACCTTGATTTGAGAGCGTTAATCTTTAGATCGAAAGATAGAGATTAATAGACGAACTTGCCTAAGAAATTAGGGTTCATACCTTTGAATAGGTGAATCACAACTTGATTAGTAATCACGAAATAATCTGAATTGAAACTGAATGTTGATAGGATAGGTGGATCAATTGCTTGTTCGTTTCGTAAATTATTGATTTAAAATCCCTTGAATCTGAATTACTTAGCTTAGTTAGTTTTTTCTATTGCATCTTAGATTTAGTTTAGATTAAATTGGTTCGAAACATATCCTTCCTGGCTTTAGATCATATCTTCCGTCCAGTTTTACGTTTTAGTTAAATCTGTCTTTTCAGTTTCGTTTAGTTTTATCCACTGTTTAGTTTAGAAATCGTGACATAGATTAGTTAGTTAAACAAAAGCTAGGGTTAGCAATCGCCAGTTCCCCGTAAGATCGACCCGGTATCAACCTCTTTACTACGATCCTTGCACTTGAGGTATATCGCATTATAAAATTATTACTTGTTTGTTTTGTTAATAAAATCCGTGACAAGTTTTTGGCGCCGTTGCCGGGGAGGCGGACGGTTGTCTAGTTTTTGTTTTTCCGTTTTTCTATTTGTTTTTGTTTGTCCTATTTTTATTTCGTTTTAAATTCCTGTTTTTAGTTGATAAACGTTTAGGTAATTAGTTAATTAGGGTTTTAGCTTAGGGTTTAAGGTTCTCTTGTGATTAGTTCTCTTCTCTTCTCTTCTTTTATCTGTTCTTTTCTGTAAATTTTTCTTTTCTGTTCTTGTTTTCCCGTTTCTAAACGGACGTCTGAAAATTGGATGCCCGTTTGCTGGAAAGTCTTCGATCCTGAACCACTTTCACTCGCTTGGACTAGCGTCCATAGGTTTCGGATGCCCGTCCAAGTATTCTGCCGTGCAGACGAGCGTTTGGTCCACTAAATGCCCGTCCGATCTCAATTCCATCCGGACGCCCGTCCAAACTCTTGGACGTCCGTCTGGTCCTGTTTTCTTCAATACTTTTGTTTCCTTTTCTTCTTTCCCCTTTCTTTTCCTTAGGTTTTTAATTTTTAGTTTAGGCTTTCAATTTCTTAGTTTTTAGGTTTCAACCACTTGTTTTTGGTCCGGTTTATGCAAAATCGAGTCAAAAGGACCGTTATTATACACTCGACCCGGCGAACCGTAGTCCAAATGCAACAGCGGATTTTCCGTTCTGCGGTTACGCGACATGAGCCGAGCAAGATATTGAAGATCAACTAGCAAGGGAGATCACTGATTTTGTGATAATGGCCGCAAATAATAGACGTATGTTGGCAGACTACGCCATGCCTGGCGAAGTCAAAGTCAACCCGGCTATTGTTATTCCAGCCATTACCGCACACACCTTTGAGCTAAAGCCAGGACTTATCCAGGATGATGCAAAGATGCATCAATCTTTCACGGCTATCAATCAGAGAATCCGCATACCCACTTACATACGTTCTTAGAGATTTGCGGCACTACACGCATCCAAGGAGTAAGTGAGGATGCGATTAAGCTGAAACTTTTTCCATTTTCTCTGAAAGGAGAGGCTAAAGAATGGTACACCTCTCTCCCTTCTGAATCTATCACCACCTGGGCAGAACTCGAAAAGGAGTTCTTGAGTCAATATGTTCCACCTTCCAAGACGGCCCAGTGTTTAAATGAAATATTCACTTTCTATCAGAAAGAGAATGAATCCTTCTTCGAATGTTGGAAGAGATTCAAGTCTCTGCTTAGAAAGTGTCCCCACCATGGCTTGCCCATGAAACGGCAAGTCAACACATTCTTCAGTGGATTGACCGAGCTTACCAAAGGCATGGTCAATAGTTCATCGGGTGGGGCATTTCTGAAGAAAACGCCTGAAGAGGGATGGGCATTGTTTGAGGACATTGCAAAGTATAACTATGCCCCATCTTATCAAGCAATCCAAGCACCTCCTCCTCCCAAGGTTGAGGAAGTCAATTTGCAAAGTTTGATCGCCATGCTGCAAAAGCAGATGGCCACACATCAAGTTTCCAATCCGGTAAATCAAACTTCTTCTTTTCCTCAGAACCCTCAGGTTCTGTATTGCGAAAACTGCTGTCAGACTGTCCATATGAATGGCCAGTGTCAATTTAATCCCCCTGCACCTTATCAAGTGAATGCTGTCCATGATTATGGACAGTACAATCAAGTCACATGTCAGAATTGTGACGAGGTGGGGCACACTTCTAGATTCTGTCCTATGAACGGACAGAATGCGGAAGTGAATGCATTCTATGGTCAGAACAATCAAAGGTTCAATCAGTTTCCTGGCCAGAACAATTTTCAAAACCAAGGGTTTAATCCATCTTCAAGTTTTAATCCTAATTCAATTTTAATTGAATCGAATTTCAATAGAAACCACTGGTTTAATCGAGACCAAAACTCGAATTTTTCCAATCCTACGCAAAATTCAATCGAATTGGCCTTCCAATTCAAATTCTCAATTCCAAAGTCGGCCCACCACCTTATTCTTCAAACTTCCGTAACTCTCAAGGCCCTCCCAACCTACTAATCTTGAAGCTAAGTTGGAGGAGCAAAGTAGATCAATGAAGAATCTTGAGAGACAAATTGGGCAACCGGCTGAAAAGTTAGCTTTAGACCCCAGGCAAACGCCCGCTTTCACCGAGAAGAATCCGAAGGGTGGTCAAGTTGCTCAGTGACTTGAACAAAGGCCCATGTATTGACCTCGTGCCATCAATTCAATACAAGAAAGAGGAGGCCAAAGTCAGATGAATTTGAGAAGTGGTACTCAAGTTAGTGGTCCTTCCCATCAGGGAAACCACTAGCCCCTCCTGCCATTGATAAGGCAGGAGGGGAAGCTGAGCACCTACACTCCCCTCTACTGCAAGAGAAAAAACTCAGGTGGCTGAACCCCTGAGCGGTGAAGAAGTTGGAGACCCTCAAGTGGCTGATCCCTTGAGAACTGAAACAGCAAGCGAAAGTCAGGAGGCTGATCCCCTGACTATAAAGAAATCTGAAAAAGTTGTTCGTTGGAAGGATCTGGAAGACAAAGCTGTAAGTGCATCCTCAAAGAAAGTCTTTTCCGAGAATGACCTTAAGAGACTTCCATTTCCGCCGAGAAAGAGCAACATTCCCTTGATTGAAGACAAAAAGTACGAAAAGGTGCTGAACCTTTTGAAAAATACTCAGGTGAATCTTCCATTATCAGATGTCTTGGTCGATATGCCTAAGTATACAAAATTCATTAAGGATGTTTTGTCTTCGAAAAAGAAGTTAGCAGGCATGGAAAGGCAAATTGGTGAGGATTGTTCCATGATTAATTATGAAAACTTACCAATTAAAAGAGGTGACCCTGGCAAGTTCGTACTTACAGTATTGATGGGAGGTCTAGTCTTCCCTAATTCTCTGTGTGATCTAGGTGCCTCTATAAGTCTTATGCCAATGTCTGTATGCAAACAGCTCGGTTTACAAAGCCTTCTAGAACCCACTACTATGAGTTTACAATTCGCTGATAGATCTTCTAAGAAAGCTTCAGGATCCCGAAAGACGTTTTGGTTGATTGATAGATTTACCTTTCCAAATTGATTGGTATGTTTTAGATATCGAGAAAGATGAAACGTCCCCGATTCTTGGAAGACCTTTCTTATCTACATGCTAGAGCCCTCATGGAGATTGCGATGGTGGGCAAGTGACTATCCGAGTTGGTGATCAAGAGGTGAGTTACAATGTCTTAAAGTCCATTCAAGTACCCTCTGGCCCTCCAACCGGCTTTTCCATTGATTATATGACAGATGATTTCACCGATTATATGGATAACCAAGTCATGGCTGTAGAAGCTGAATATGAGCGATTGGTTGATAATCTAAATGCTCATAGTGTGGTCAATCTAGATCAATTAGCAGCTGATTTTGAGGAAGACTTGTTGGAGGGAGAAGCTTTGGCAGTGGGACCACAGAGTAAGCTCAGTGATATTGAGTTGAAAAGTGGAGATCTCAAGTTGAGTTTAGAAGACCCCCCTGCAGATTTGGTGTTGAAGTCGTTGCCTAAACATCTTAAGTATGTGTTTTTACGAGAAGGCAACAAGCTTCCATTGATTATATCTGCCAAGCTGTCTCGACTAGAAGAAATGAAGTTAATCAACGTCTTAAAGAAAAATGAGAAAGCTTTTGGTTGGCAAGTAGGAGATATCAGAGGAATATCTCCTGACATCTGTATGCACAAGATCAAGACGAATGAGGGTGCGAAATGTGTTAGACAGCCCCAGAGAAGGCTCAACCCTCATATGCAAGAAGTCGTTAAAAAGGAAATCATCAAGCTTCTGGACATGGGAATCATTTATGCCATCGCTGATAGTGAATGGGTTTCCCCTACTCAGGTAGTTCCCAAGAAAGGTGGAATTACAATTGAGAAGAATGAGAAGGGAGAGGAAATTGCATTGAGACTTGTCATCAAGTTACTGAGTCCAGATCGATTATCGAAAGCTCAATGAGGTAACCATGAAAGATGTCTACGGATTTTATCTATGCAAAACAAACAAGTAATAAATTTATAATCCGGTTAACCCCAAGTATAAGGATCGTAGTACTAGTGGTTAATGCCGGGTCGATCCTACGGGGAACTAGACGATTGTGGTTCCTAGTTTTTGTCTAACTAAACTATGTCACGAAAAACTAAACTAAACAGCGAGTAAAACAAAACTAAACTACACATATATGCTGAAAATAAACAAGACAGAGGACGAAAATCCAAAGCTAGGAAGGTTTGGTTGCGAACAAATTAATCTAAAGGTGCAATAGGAAATAGACTAACTAAACAGTTCAAGTTTCAAGGGTTAAATCAAATTTAAAACGGACAAACGAGTATTGATCCACCTATCCAACAAACACTAATCTCTCATCCCGATTATATTGCAGTTTCTATCAAGTTGTGATTCATCTTATCAAAGGTATGAATCCTACTTTAAATAGATGATTCGCCTATTAATTTCTATCTTTCGATTTACGGAAATTAATGCGTCATAACATAAACAAAGATGTAAACTTTAACGTTTTAACCTAGATATTCAACCTATCAACTTTAGTTTTGACATAGATCAAAGATCTATTCCTAAATCATGGTGATCTAATGTTTATAAAGACTTTCATCAAATATAAAACATCATACATGCACATCTTTCGATATAAATGCAATTAATCAATATAAGACATGATAAAGGAAACAACTTGATTAAAAACTTACAATATAAACGAAGAATCAAAATTAATGAAAGTTGGATGGCTTCACAATGCTCGTTTGATTGAAGCCTAGCCTCTTAGCATCCTTGAATAGCTCGAATTGTTGAAGTAAATTGCATAAATTAAACTAATTGTATCTAGGAATTGAAGAACATAAAAAACTGGAAAAACAGAGTAAAAGCGCAGCCTATAGCCGCCCCTAGGGTTTAGGGTTCGAGAATTATCAATTGGTATCCCCAATGTGTGAAAACAGGCGGGTATTTATAGCCTCCAAAGTCGGTTTCTCTAAGTCGGTCGGATGGACGAGCGTTCACTATATTGGCCGCTCGTCCGACATTCTTGAACTCCCCTCAGACGCTCGTCCAGCTTCCGTTCAAACTCTCTGTATCAAAATTGCTTTCATGGACGAACGTCCGAATTGCCGGACGCTCGTTTAGTATGGACGCTTCATGGACGAACGTTCATGCTGCCTTGAATGGGATTCTTGCATACTTATCTCTTTCCTTCCTTCCAAATCATCATTATCTCTTTCTTCAATCAACTTAGCTCGACTTTTAATTTCTTTAAATCATCATTTGAGCACAATAAACATACCTATAACACATGGAAAACATCGCAAATTGTAATAGTATTCAAATAATTATATTTCAACCATAAAATCACATAAACATATCAATATTGCGATTAAGTCTATAAAAATATCGTTTGCTCAATATTTCAATATAAAGACCAATTATTATGCAAATTACACAATATAGAGGGAAACATCGTAAAATATATATCCTTATAATTCATAGATTTTCACCCTTAACAACTCCCCCACACTTAGACTTTGCTCGTCCCGAGCAAAACAAAACGAAAAATTAGGCTCGAGAAAGGAAAACAGGCATCTAGACAAATATAACATATATTCAATAACTTAGGTGTTCACCATCGTGTAAGTGCATAGCCATAGGAAACTTCCACTAAAACCAAACTTGAATAACTCAAAGCAAAACTAGCTAATACCCCCTCGTAGAATAGTAATAAATGACACTCATAAGATGTACCCTACAAACGTGACATATCCCGAAAAGAATGATCGAATATACCTAGGACCCTTCTGAAATACTCAGAGGATAATCCTACAAAGATATCTATCGCTTTATACTGGGATAAGATTAACGAAAATTAAGCCTTATTCATTTCATAACATATCTTAAGTTGATTGAATTCATTCACTTTTTTGAACACACATTAGAAGAAGCTATTGCCCTCATAGCAGAATAGGACATTTCGAGATAATCCCCTACCGTACTCCAATCATAAGGCAGCTTTTTCTAACTGTCGTGAGCTCTTGGTCATCATGGTGGAATAGGACATACGTGGTATACCCTACCTCACTCAAATCATCGACTAGCTTTCGACACATCCTTTTTAATCAACTATTAACTTATCATTTTAATTGACATTAGCCCCGTGTTACTTATCACATTCAAACTTCTAGATATTCACAGTATAACATACTACGGAACTAAATACAAACTATCATAAGTCTCACGATATATACGTAGCACTAAGCACATGACTTATGAGATAATCAAACCTACTAATCCAAAACGGGGTATAACTTTATAAAAGTAGTTCATCATTAACTATGGCTCATGAAAAATAGTGTCAGGTGAAGCAACTAACTTATCAAGTACATGAAATATCGCATAGATGACTATAAAAACAACGAACTTCAAATTGAATTGCCTACTCGGGACAAAACAAAAACAAAAGTGTCGGAAAATTTCAAAAATTACGCCATTTTGCATAAAAACAATCTAACGTATTAAACAAACGTATACGCATAGGTACAAATCGAACTATCCTCCCCACACTTAAAAATGCAACATGTCCTCATGTTGTGCAGAGAAAGTAAAAGGATAAGAAACTTAGTCAGTATGCGCGCGTAGAAAATCGAGATGTTGGTCAGGCCGGAGCATGAAAGAAACAACGCTCGCAAAAGCGTCGGAAAAACGTCCAAACCGAACTCAACCGAGAGCTCGACAAAAACTAGATCTGCACTACTTGACAAAACAACAGAATCTCGGGGGAAAAACGGGGTATAATAACGTAATAAAGTGAAAGGAATGAATTAAAGAGATATAACAATAAGCGTCCTCCAAAAATCATCATAATGGCAACCAAGTTCAAACCTAAGCACGGGATGCTAGACAGCTTACATGATTTCAGCAAATAAAATCACGCCTACAGAAATCATGAAAGCATCAAAAGTAAAGTAGTCAAAGTCATCGTACAACCAGATCGAATGTGGAGAAAAGTAAGAAATACAACAAGCGTAAAAAATGCATAAAAATCTCAAGATCGCTCGGGCGGAGGAATCGGATCATCGACGGAGGAATAGCAGCGGCAGCAGTCGAAGAAGGTCCCGGCCGTAGTAGTGAAGTAGTGCTTGAGGGTCTACCGGGGGCTCATCCTCCTCATCGTCAGATGACTCTCGAATCACAGCTGCAATCGCCTGCTCTATGTCGTCATCGAAACTATAATCCATCAAGCTGTGGTCATAAATCCGCTCATTCCTCGGCAGTCTACCCTCAAGCACACACTGAAGTAAGGTGACAAGGTTGTTCTGTATGTTCCGCTGATCAAGCATCCACTGCCTAAAACTGTGGGCCATGCTGAGCCGCATCCGCACTGATGGAGAAATGGTAGGGACAGGAGGTACCGGAGGTGGGGCTGCCGCAGACTCACCCGCAGGCGGAGCTTTCTCTCTATGAATGGGGGGGTAACTCTTTGTCTTGTGATCCGATGTATACTCAGCAACCCCAGCATCCAAACATAACTGATGTATCAAATGGGGCACTATCAAACTCCGGGTAGATACCTTCTGGTTCGCCAAAATGTCATCAAACAAAGCTTGCCCGGCATCAACATTCAACCCGAAAACCAATGCATACAACATCCCAAGATCACTGATATAGAAATGTGTGAGATTATTCTTAGGAATCAACCGACTGGATAAACCGGCGGTGAGACCCTCCAATCCTCAGTCCAAGTCGTGGTGATTAACTCCTTCCTATCACCATTCGGTCTCAACACCCATGCCACATCCGGACAAACTTTCAATCGCAGCTCCTCCATCGGATCCTTACCCTCCTCATTTTGCCGTCTAGCGATCTCCTCCTTGTAATCCAAGCCGCTAAACGCCGGCAACTTATATTTCCGGTTGATCACCTTGGCGGAAAAAGGAACTTTGACACCTCGAACCATCACAAAACCGTCATCCAAATCCGTCTCAGAACAATTCGCATAAAACTCTCTCACTATAGAATCATTGACCGGGGTAGGAGGAATTTTCAGTAACTCATCCCATTTCCGAGCCTTTAACATCTTCACGAAGGCGGGATCAACTTGTTGTGTCTTGACCTCTCTGTCAAAGATCATACTCCTAGTCACATAATCCTTAGTGTAGGCACTATGAGCTCGTGGATTTACGAATCGACGGGGCATAGCAAGAGGGACAACATTCTTAGCTTTCTTCTTAGGGGGTGCATGTGTAGCTTCGGTTTCAGCCTCCTCCCCAACGACATCCTCAGTACCAACCTCAGCTCTAGAAGATTCACCACCCCGAGTGCCTCGAGACATCCTAACGAGAGGGACCTCATCATCTTCCTCAGTTTCAGAATCGGAAGGGGAATCATCTCTTAATTCAGTCCTACGTTGCTGAGACGCCCTAGGAGGTTGCTCTCGGAGGACAACACCTTGGTTTGGAACAATTGTGGAGGGATCAAACTCTAAACGCTTCCGCTTACCGCTCTCCCTAGCTAACCCTTTACCATAACGTTTCACAACCGCCTTCTCACGCACCATTGTCAAACTTCTATCTAAACCAAACAATTCACACAAATGGTTACCCGTTTATCGTCCAAATTGGGATTTCAAACAAAGCATACCACCAACAACCACCACAAACGCACCACATCATCATCACAACCAGAATTCGGGGAAGAAAAGGGCAACAAACAGAAAATAGAACAGTATGAGTGCATATTCAAGAAAATGAGTCGAGCCGAAGATCGAACTCACAAAAACTTGAATGGAAACGAGAAAAGTTGCTATAGACTTACCCAACGCTATGAGAGGATGATGATTGAAATGATTAGAAGCCCGAAACACCAAGATCGGCCACCAAAATGCCAACTTTTGTCAAAATGGCCAGACCGAATAAACTCGATTCTTCAAATCTCGATTGATTGTTGGAGGAAATGGACTGATAAATGAAAAGAGGGTGCAAAGACCGTTCTTTTGCAACAAGAATCGCCAAATTTGGTTCTAAAACGAAGATTTTAGGTTTGGAGAAGGGGGAAAGTCGGGTTTCACTTTTGAAAATCGCAGGGAAATGAGGGTTCACGCCTAGAACAGGTATATATAGGCTCAGAGTGGACGCTCGTCCATCCTTACGGACGGGCGTTCACTAGTAACCGCATGAACTGGACGGGCGTCCATAAATTCAGATGCTCGTCCATGGGGCATTTTTGAATACAGGATAGGAGGAACTTTTGTAGACGCCCGTCCATTATATTGGACGAACGTCCATAAAAACAGTAGTCCGGACGGGCGTTCATATTCATGAACGGGCGTCCAGTCAGGAAAAATGCAAAATTGTCCTTTTTTTATAAAAAATTATCATATAAAACAACTAAATACGAAACTTTTGTTATCGATAATCTCAAATTCAAAAGTACAATACGGAAACGCAACGAACTTAAAAGAACTTGAAAATAAAACAAACACAAATAAAGCAGTGGGTTGCCTCCCACCTAGCGCTTCCGTTTTACGTCGGGGCTCGACGAAAGCAAAACTAACTAAGAAATCACTAATCTGCGTAGATCTCGTCCCAATCCACTAAGTGAATGAGGCGCTTGAAGCATGTCGATAGCCGGAGGAAAGTCGTACTCATCCCGCAAACACCAATCTTCACCAAATACCTCAACACCTCTCAAATGCTCACCCGCACACTAGTGCCAAATCCGTCGGCATAGGATCATTGAGGATTGTGTAAGGACGTCCTATGGCCTCCTGCAACTCCTCAGTCGTGAAATCGCTGCCTCCCGAACAAGGTGGAACTATGATAACGTACGTGATGGTCTTAACCTGAGTGCTAATGTCAAAATCTAGATGAAGAACTATAGTGCCTCCCGGTCCATCATCTCATCGTGATCGGGCTGGGATCCGACTAATGAGTGGGAACTCCTCGGGGCAAACTCCGTAAAGATCCATATCTAGAAAGCAACTCAATGATGAGATAGAAACATAAAAGCTTAGTAAAACTAACTAAAACAACATACGAAGACGAAAAGAACTAAGGAAAACTAAAACAAGATTGGATATCTAGGATGCCCCTAGTGGCGCTTTTTTTTGGTTTATGTCGTTAGCTCGACACCATTTAAGCTCACTGGATCGAGGCCATTTTACTTTTCGCCCGCCATTACCTCGTCTAAGTTCGATCGGATTGTGGGCTGCGAAAGCGACACTTAACGCATGGGATTAAAGCTTTGACAGCTTTTCGACACGTTGAACCTTTCCCATGGTTGACTTTCTCCTTTGTAGATTTCTCTCGATGACGTTTAAGTTGTTGCTCCTTTCATATTCCTCCATATCCCAACTACCGGCTAGAACTTCTTGTGATAGACCACTACCGTTATCCTCGAAAACAGATTAGGTGAGATCTCGCGTGAGTCATCGACTTCATTAACACCACATCCAAGGATATCGAGAAATTTAACAATCAAAGGCTTGTCTCAGTAGGTTCACCAATGTAGTGTTTGCACCTCGACCATTAACTCAAACGGTGATCTTTATAACCGAGTAGTTCTAGAACGCCTCCAGGGAATGATTTTGAGAATCGTAAAGGGGCCGGACCATCGTGTCCTCGGCTTTCCGTAAAACAAATGTAATATGGAATTATAAAGAAGAACTTGTTCCCTACTTGAAATTCTCTTTTCTTAATTTTGGCGTCATGGAGGAGTTTCATCTTATCCTTGCTTATCCCGGCGCTTTAGTAAGCTTGGAGTCGGAACTCGTCTAACTCATGCAAATTTCTTTGCGATCGATGTTTTCCACAAGTTTGGGAATCAAAGTTAAGAAACTTTGTCGCCCAATAAGCCCTATGCTCTAACTCAACTCGCGCGATGACATGGCTTGCCGTAAACCATCTCGATATGGAGATGTACCCATAGGGTTTTATAGGCGCTTCTATACGCCCATAGTGCATCATCCAATTTCAAACTCCGATCCCTTTCTATGACTGCTCACTTTTATTTTCCAGGATTTGCTTGATGCTCTGGTTGCTTCGCTCAACTCGACCGCTAGTCATCGGATGGTATGGTGTGCCGGTCTTATGGCGAACACCATACTTGTCAAGAACTCTCTGAGAGTCGGTTGCGTAAATGTTCCTTCATCACCGATCAAGGCTCGAGGACATCCAAATCTCACAAAGATATTTTTCTTTAGGAATTTCATGACCGTTTTATGGTCATTGTGAGTTGTGGCTTGAGCCTCCACCCATTTCGAAACATAGTCGACGCAGACTAAGATGTATTTGTTGCCACACGATGATAGGAAAGGTCCCATAAAATCGATGCCCATACATCAAAGACTTCGCACTCTAAGATGGGTTTCAAAGGCATGTCAAAACGCCTTGTCAGAGTTCCGGTTCTTTGACACCTATCGCAAGCTTTACGTAAGGCTTCGTATCCTTAAAGATCGTAGGCCAATAGAAACCGGACTGGAAGATCTTAGCAACCGTTTTCCAAGGACCAAAGTGACCTCCAGTGGGTCCACTGTGGCATTGCTCGATAATCTCTTGTTGCTCAGATTCAGGAACGCATCTCCTAAGCAAACCATCTTTGCAGATTTTAAAAGATAAGGTTCATCCCAAACGAAATATTTCATATCAGAGAAGAACTTCTTCTTCTCTTGATAAGACATTTCAGGGTCAAGATATTGGGAATGAAGATAATTGACGATGGAAGAATACCATGGGACGTCTGGAGAGCGGCCATCGATCAACATGATGTTTTCTAGAGGAAAGTAAAGATCTATATCATCAGGATCACCCTTTTCCTCACTTAACATCCTAGAAACATGATCTGCCACTACGTTCTCACTGCCCTTTTTATCTTTAATTTGAACGTCAAACTCTTGGAGGGTCAGTATCCAACGCAGTAAGCGCGGTTTAGCTTCCTTTTTGGTCATGAGATAACGCAAAGCAGCGTGGTCAGTCCACACAATCACTTGAGCACCCAAAGAAGTAACTCTGAAACTTATCCATAGCAAAGACTACGGCTAATAATTCCTTTTCAGTTGTCGTGTAGTTAACTTGAGAAGGATTCAGTGTGTGACTGGCGTAATAGATAGGTTGGAACTTTCCATTAAGCTTTTGCCCTAAGACTGCACCAACTGCATAGTTTGATGCGTCACACATAAGCTCAAAGGGTAAGTTCCAGTCAGGTGAAATAAGAATTGGAGCGGATATTAACCGATTCTTGAGCTCCTCAAACGCTTGCTTGCGCCATCAAAATTGAACTCAACGCCTTCCTTGAGCGCGAGTAGATAGGGGCTTGGCTACTTTGGAAAAATCTTGGATGAATCTCCTATAGAAACCGACATGTCCGAGGAAACCTCTGACTTCACGTACATTCTTAGGATAACTCATCTTCTCAATGGCTTCTACCTTGGCCCTATCTACTTCTATACCGTTGGCGGACACTTTGTGGCCAAGAACTATCCCTTCATCGACCATAAAATGACACTTTTCCCAATTGAGTACTAAGTCCTTTTCCACACATCTAGACAACACCTGATCAAGATTATCGAGGCAATCATCGAAGGATTGACCAAAGACCGAGAAATCATCCATAAAAATCTCCATGCACTTTTCAACTAGCCCGTCAAAGATTGCCATCATACACCTTTGAAAGGTGGCCGGGGCATTACAGAGACCAAATGGCATCCGCTTTGTGGCGAAATGTCCCATAGGGGCAAGTGAAAGTGGTCTTCTCTTAGTCAATAGGATCGATGGGTATCTGGAAAATATCCTGAATAACCTTCCAGGAAACAGTAGAATGCGTGCCCCGCCAGACGCTCAAGCATCTGGTCAATGAATGGAAGGGGGAAATGATCTTTCAGTGTGACCTCATTGAGCTTTCGATAATCGATACATACTCTGTATCCAGTAACGAGCCTCAATGCTATCTCTTCTCCCTTCTCATTTTTCTCAATCGTAATTCCACCTTTCTTGGGAACTACTTGAGTCGGGAAACCCATTCACTTTATCAAAGAATGGCGTAAATGATACCCATATCTAGAAGTTTAATGATCTCCTTCTTGACTACTTCTTGCATGTGAGGTTAAGCCTCCTTTGGGGCTGTCTAACTCGCTTTGCACCCTCCTCGCCTTGATCTTGTGCATACAGATGTCGGGGAGATATCCTCGGATATCTCCCACCGCCATCCAAAGGCTTTCTCATTTTTGCAAGACGTTTAACAGCTTTAAGCTCTTCTATTCGAGACGACTTGGCGGAGATGATCAAAGGAAGCTTGTCACCTTCTCTTAGAAACACATACTTCGGATGTTTAGGCAACGGCTTCGAAACCAAATCTACAGGAGAGGTTCCTCTGACTTGATTTAAGATCTCCACTCTTCAACTCAACATCGTTGAGCTTACTTAGTGGCCCTACTGCCAAAGCTTCTTCTCTTAGCTCATCCTCAAAATCAGCTGCTAACTGGTCTAGATTGACCACACCATGATTATTCAGATTATCAATCAGTCGCTCATATTCAGATTCTACAGCCATGACTTGCTTAACCATAAAGTCATCGAAATCATCGAAGTCTCCTCAAGAAAAAGCCGGTTGGAGATCCAGAAGGTATATTGATAGATTTTGAAACACTATAGCTCACCTCCTGGTCACCAACTCGAATGGTCACATGCCCACCATCACAATCGATGAGGGCTCTAGCTGTAGATAGAAAAGGTCTTCCAAGAATCAAAGGGACATTTTCACTTTTCTCAATATCTAAGACGTACCAGTCAACTGGAAAGGTAAACCTATCTATTTGAACTAATACGTCCTTTAGGATCCCTGAAGCTTTTTTAGAAGATCTATCAGCGAACTGTAAGTTCATGGTAGTGGGTTCTAGAAGACTTTGTAAACCAAGCTGATTGCAAACAGACAATGGCATCAAGCTGATGGATGCACCCAGGTCACATAAGGAATTTGGGAAGACTAGGCCTCCCATCTGCAGTGTGAGCACAAATTTGCCTGGGTCGCCCCTCTTGGTTGGTAAGTCTTGATAATTGACCATCGCGCAGTCTTTACCAACTGCTTGATCCATTTCTGATAATTTCTTTTTGGAAGATACAACATCCTTAATGAACTTGGTATACTTAGGCATCTCAACCAAAACTTCTGACAATGGAAGATTAACCTGAGTGTTTTTCAACAAATTGAGCACCTTTTCATACTTCTTATCTTCGCTCAATGGGATGTTGCTCTTTCTGGGTGGAAATGGAAGCTTCTTAAGATCATTCTCAGAGAAAACCTTCTTTGAAGATGCGCTAACGGCCTTGTCTTCCGAGATCTTTCCACCGAATGACTTTTCGTGAAGTTTTCGTAGTCGTGGATCACCACGACTTTCTTTTCCTTTTTCAGGTCCTCAAAGGATCACCACTTGAGGATTTCCAACCTTTCCACCTATCGGGGATCACCACTGATTACTTGCTTGCACCAAGGGGATGATGGGTGCTCAACTTCCTCTCCTCGCCTTATCGGTGGCGGGAGGGCTAGTGGTTTCCCTGGAAACCAGGGGGACCACTAAGCTGTGTACCGCTTAAACTCATGGTGCGGCCTCCTCTTTACCATATTGCATTGATGGCACGAGGTCGAGACAACGGCATTGCTTAAGTCAGCCTGAGCAACATGACCACCCTTAGGATTTTTCTCAGTAAAGCTGGGCAAGTGCCCTTGGGGTCTTGATGCTAACTGCTCAGCCAGCTGCCCTATCTGTCTCTCAAGATTTTTATTTGTACTCATTAGGAGCTGAATATTCTTGTTTTGCTCCTCTCTAAATGAGTTCCATTCGGCTTTAAGATCAGTTGAACTTGAAGGGCCTTGAGAGTTTGGGAAGTTTGGAGAGTATGGCTGGCTGGGTCGACTTTGATAATTAGGATTGGAATTAGAGGGCCAATTACGATTGAACCTTGGTGTGGAATTGGAAAAATTCGAGTTTTGGTTACGATTGAATCCAGGTTTCGTGAAGTTTGGACTCGATTAAAGCTTGGATTCGGCCGACGCCCGATTTTGAGCATTATTCGGCGGAGAATGGTTATTGAACCTCGGATTAGGCGGCGTAAAAGGCATTCACTTCTGCATTTTGTCCAATCATGGGGCAGAAACGAGCAGTATGCCCCGGATCATCAAAAACTTGGCATGTGATTGGATTATACTGTCCATTATTATGAACAGCGTTGACTTGATGAGCAGAAGGGGGTTGAAATTGACACCGCCGACATGTGGCGGTTTGACAACAATTTTTCGCAATCTGTAACTCCGAGAGTTCTGTGGAAACGAAAGAGTCTGATTACTCGGATTAGGAACAGTTTGGGATGTTGTCAGCTGAGAATTAGCCATTTGCTTTTGCAACATGGCAATCAGATTCTGCATAGTCACTTCCTCGACCTTGGGAGGAGGAGGAGGTGCCTGAATAGCTTGATAGGATGGGGCATAGTTATATTTGGCAATGTCTTCAAACAATGCCCATCCTTCGTCTGGAGTCTTCTTCAAAAACGCCCCACCTGATGAACTATTGACCATGCCCTTAGTGAGCTCGGTCAATCCGCTAAAGAATGTATTGACTTGCCTTTGCATCGGCAAGCCGTGGTGGGGACATTTTCGGAGGAGGGACTTGAACCTTTTCCAGCAATCAAAGAAAGATTCATTTTCCTGCTGATGGAATGTGAAGATTTCGTTCAAACACTGGGCCGTCTTTGATGGAGGGAAATATTGACTCAAAAATTCTTTTTCAAGTCCGGCCCAGGTCGTAATGGATTCCGAAGGGAGAGAGTGATACCACTCTAGTGCTTCCCCTCGCAAGGAAAATAGGAAAAGTTTGAGCTTGATTGCGTCCTCACTTACACCTTGGATACGGGCGATACCGCATATATGTAGAAATGTGTGTAGGTGAGTATGGGGTTCTCTGGATTGATAGCCGTGAAAAATTGATGCATCTTGCATCATCTGAATAAGTCCTGGCTTTAGCTCGAAAGTTGGAGTTGAAATGGCGGCATAACGATAGCCGGGTTGATGGTGACTGTACCGGGCATGGCATAATCGGCCAACGTCCGTCTATCTTCCGCTGCCATTATTACTATTTCTTTGATTTCTTCTGCAAGATTTTGCTCAAATTCTTGATCAAGAGCGTTTCCTTCACAAACGAAGTCTCCGCCTATTGGGTCGGACTATGGTCCGCTCGGGTCGAGAGAGTAGATTAGTGGTCCCTTCTGACTACGAGTTTGCATACACCGAGATCCAAGATCAAGTTGTTGAGCAAGAAAGAAAGAAGGAGAGAAAGAGAACTATAAACTACGAAACTAACAACTTAAACTAAAGACTTATAATCTAATCTAAGATCAAAACCTAGAGAAAAGAAAAGAAGGAAAGAAGAAGATGATAGAGGGAAAGAGGAACGGACGAACGTCCAAAATTATGGACGAGCGTCTGACCAGTTTTTCAGGATGGACGGGCGTTCAAAATATGAACGCTCGTCCGCTTTTTCAGAATTCCTTTGGACGGGCGTCCAGAAGTATGAACGCTCGTCTGCAGGTCAGAATTTGATTCAGGATTGAAGAATTTTCAGCGGACGGGCGTCCAGTAAACTAAACGCTCGTCCGACTGAAGCAAGAACTGGACGGGCGTCTGGTAAAACGGACGCTCGTCCAACTGGGCAGAAACGATTAGAAAAACAGAGCGTGGTAAACAGAAAACAGAGTATAAATTAGGAGCAAAGATTTTATATTAACTACTAACAAAAACACAATTAAAACGACAGACAATTGAACAAAAAACAACTAAACTATTAACCACAAACAGAAACTGAAAAGATCTAACCTAAAAACAGGAATTGAAAACAAAATAAAAACTAGAACAAAAACTAAACAACCGTCCGGTTCCCCGGCAACGGCGCCAAAAACTTGTCTACGGATTTTATCTATGCAAAACAAACAAGTAATAAATTTATAATCCGGTTAACCCCAAGTATAAGGATCGTAGTACTAGTGGTTAATGCCGGGTCGATCCTACGGGGAACTAGACGATTGTGGTTCCTAGTTTTTGTCTAACTAAACTATGTCACGAAAAACTAAACTAAAGAGCGAGTAAAACAAAACTAAACTACACATATATGCTGAAAATAAACTAGATAGAGGACGAAAATCCAAAGCTAGGAAGGTTTGGTTGCGAACAAATTAATCTAAAGGTGCAATAGGAAATAGACTAACTAAACAGTTCAAGTTTCAAGGGTTAAATCAAATTTAAAACGGACAAACGAGTATTGATCCACCTATCCAACAAACACTAATCTCTCATCCCGATTATATTGCAGTTTCTATCAAGTTGTGATTCATCTTATCAAAGGTATTAACGCGTCATAACATAAACAAAGATGTAAACTTTAACGTTTTAACCTAGATATTCAACCTATCAACTTTCGTTTGACATAGATCAAAGATCTATTCCTAAATCATGGTGATCTAATGTTTATAAAGACTTTCATCAAATATAAAACATCATACATGCACATCTTTCGATATAAATGCAATTAATCAACATAAGACATGATAAAGGAAACAACTTGATTAAAAACTTACAATATAACCGAAGAATCAAAATTAATGAAAGTTGGATGGCTTCACAATGCTCGTTTGATTGAAGCCTAGCCTCTTAGCATCCTTGAATAGCTCGAATTGTTGAAGTAAATTGCATAAATTAAACTAATTGTATCTAGGAATTGAAGAACATAAAAAACTGGAAAAACAAAGTAAAAGCGCAGCCTATAGCCGCCCCTAGGGTTTAGGGTTCGAGAATTATCAATTGGTATCCCTAATGTGTGAAAACAAGCGGGTATTTATAGCCTCCAAAGTCGGTTTCTCTAAGTCGGTCGGATGGACGAGCGTTCACTATAATGGCCGCTTGTCCGACATTCTTGAACTCCTCAGGCCGCGTCCGACTTCCGTTCAAACTCTCTTCAGATCAAAATCGCTTTCATGGACGAACGTCCGAATTGCCGGACGCTTTCGTTCGGTATGGGCGCTTCATGGATGAACGTTCATGCTTTGCTTTGAATGGGATTCTTGCATACTTATCTCTTTCCTTCCTTCCAAATCATCATTATCTCTTTCTTCAATCAACTTAGCTCGACTTTTAATTTCTTTAAATCATCATTTGAGCACAATAAACATACCTATAACACATGGAAAACATCGCGAACTGTAATAGTATTCAAATAATTATATTTCAACCATAAAATCACATAAACATATCAATATTGCGATTAAGTCTATAAAAATATCGTTTGCTCAATATTTCAATATAAAGACCAATTATTATGCAAATTACACAATATAGAGGGGAAACATCGTAAAATATATCCTTATAATTCATAGATTTTCACCCTTAACAAAAGATCACTTTCCCCTTCCATTCATTGATCAGATGCTTGAGCGTCTGGCGGGACACGCATTCTACTGCTTCCTAGATGGATATTCAGGGTACTTCCAAATACCCATTGATCCAGCTGACCAAGAAAAGACCACTTTTACCTGCCCATATGGTACATTCGCTTACAGGCGGATGCCATTTGGTCTCTGCAATGCCCCAGCCACATTTCAAAGATGTATGCTGGCTATCTTTGACGGGCTCGTAGAGAAGTGTATGGAGATTTTTATGGACGACTTTTCGGTTTTTGGTCAGTCTTTTGATGATTGCCTTGACAATCTTGATCAAGTGTTATCCAGATGTGTGGAAAAGAACTTAGTACTTAATTGGGAGAAATGCCATTTCATGGTAGATGAGGGAATAGTTCTTGGCCACAAAATCTCCGCCAAAGGTATAGAAGTTGACAGGGCAAAAGTAGAAGCTATCGAGAAGATGAGCTACCCTAAGAATGTGCGTGAAGTTAGAGGCTTTCTTGGACATGTCGGTTTTTACAGAAGGTTCATTCAAGACTTCTCCAAGATAGCCAAGCCCCTGTCCACTTTACTAAAGGAAGACGTTGAGTTTAATTTTGATGAGAGCTGCAAGCAAGCGTTTGAGGAGCTCAAGGATCGTTTAATATCTGCTCCAATTCTTATATCGCCTGATTGGAACCTACCGTTTGAGCTTATGTGCGGCGCATCAAACTATCTTTGTTGGTCTTTGTTCTAGAGGCGAAAGATCAAGGGAAGTTCCACCTATCTATTACGCCATCACACATTGAACCCTCTCAAGTTAACTATACCACTCTTCAAAAGGAGCTTTTGGCCGTAGTTTTGATATGGACAAGTTTCGTAGAGTTACTTGTTAGGAGCTCAAGTGATTGTGTGGGTGATCACGCCGCTTATGCGTTATCGATGACCAAGAAAGAGGCTAAACGCGCTTACTACGTTGGATATTGACCTACAAGAGTTTGACGTTCAAATTAAGGACAAAAAGGCGTTGAAAGCGTAGTGGCTGATCACGCTTCTAGAATGTTAAGTGAGGAAAAAGATGATCCAGATGATATAGATCTTTACTTTCCTCTAGAAAACATTATGTTGATAGACGGTTGTCCTCCTGATGTTCCGTGGTATTCTTCCATTGTAAACTACCGTCATGCCCGTTATCTCGATCCAGAGATGTCTTATCAGGAGAAGAAAAAGTTCTTCTTTGATTTGAAATATTTCGTTTGGGATGAACCTTATCTTTTTAAGATCTGTAAAGATGGTTTGCTTAGAAGATGTGTTCCTGAGTCTGAGCAACGAGATATTATTGAGCAGTGCCACAGTGGACCCACTGGAGGTCACTTTGGTCCGTGGAAAACCGTTGCTAAGATCTTTCAATCCGGTTTCTATTGGCCTACGATCTTTAAAGATCTGAAAGATTTTTGTAAAGCTTGTGATAGGTGCGAAAAGAACAGTACTCGACAAGGCGTTTTGACATGCCTTTGAAACCCATCCTAGAATGCGAAGTCTTTGATGTGTGGGGTATCGATTTTATGGGACCATTCCCATCATCTTGCGGTAAAAATACATCTTAGTCTGCGTGAGATTACGTGTCGAAATGGGTAGAGGCTCAAGCCACTCCTCACAATGATCATAAGACGGTAATGAAATTCTTAAAGAAGAATATCTTTGTGAGATTTGGATGTCCACGTGCCTTGATCGATGATGAAGGGATCGCATTTCGCAACCGACCACTAGAAAGTCCTTGAAGAGTATGGTGTTCGTCATAAAAGCGGCACACCATATCATCCGATGACTAGTGGTCGAGTTGAAAAGACAACCAAAGCATCAAGAAAATCCTGGAGAAGACGGTAAACAGTCATAGAAAAGACTGGAGTTTGAAATTGGATGATGTACTTTGGGCTTACAGAACTGCCTATAAAACCCCTATGGGTACATCTCCATATCAAATGGTCTACGGGAAACCATGTCATCAGCCTGTCGAGTTAGAGCATAGAGCTCATTGGGCTACAAAGTTTCTGAACTTTGATTCCCAATCTTGTGGAAAACATCGACTACAGCAGTTACATGAGCTAGACGAATTCAGACTCCAGGCTTACGAAAGTGCCAGGATTAGTAAGGATAAGATGAAGCTAATCCACAATGCTAAGATTAAGAAGAGAAATTTCAAGTCGGAGAACAAGTTCTTCTTTACAATTCTAGGTTACATTTGTTTCTGGGAAGTTGAGGACACGTTGGTCCGGTCCTTTGAAATTCTTCAAATTATTCTGGGCGTTCTAGAACTACGAGGTTATGGTGACCAGCCGTTTGAGTGAACGGACAGAGGTGCAAACACTACATTGGTGAGCCTAAAGACAAGCCTTTGACTGCTCGGTTCCTCGATATCCTTGGATGTGGTGCTACAACGATCCGAGAAGAATTAGACGAAGTTTTCACCCGATCTTTTCTCTGAGGATGACGGTGATGGTCAATCTGAAGAAGTTCTAGCTGGTAGTTGGGATATGGAAGAATATTGGAAGGAGCGTCAAAAAAATGTCATCTTAAGCTTCAGAAGACGAAGAAGTCAACCATGGGGAAGTTTAAACGTGTCTGGAAAGCTATAAAGAATTTAACACCATGTGTTAGGTGCTGTTTCTGCGGCCACACTCCTGATCAGAGCTTACACGAGGTAGTGGCTGGCAGAAAAGTCAAATGGCTTGATCCAGTCTAGACTTCAACAGTGTCGAGCTAACGATATTAACCAAAAGCGCTACTAGGAGGCATCCTAGATATCCCTTATTTTATTAGTTAAATTTTGTTTAGGCTGTTAGTGTTATATTTATTTAAGTTTTAGTTTAATTAAGTTTTAGTTGACTAATTTTTCTGTTTACATCTATCGGTTAGTTTGCTTTTTAGATATGGATTACGGAGTTCTTCCGGAGGAGTTCCCCATCATTAGTCGGATCCCACTGATTCAGATGGGCGATGGACCAGGAGGCACTATAGTCTTGCAAGTAGATTTTGAGCTTAGTACCCGTACGAAGACCATCACCTATGTTCTCATTGTCCCCGCTGTTCGGGAGGTAGTGACTTCACTACTGAGGAGCTCCAGGAAGCTATAGGACGTCCATACACGGTCCTAAATGACCCTATGCTGACAGATCTAGCGCTGGTACTACAGGCTTCACATTTTATAGGTTTAGAGGTGGTGGAGATGATCAGGGCATACAAGGCGACTATGATTTCCCTCCCTTTATTGATATGCTTCGTCGTCTCATCCGTTTGGTGGATTGGGGCGAGATTTATGCTGCACTAGCGTTAGTTAGGTTTGTTTAAATCGAGCCCCAACGTAAAAGCAGGCGGCTGAGTGGGAGGCAACCCACTGTTTTCTTTTTGTTTTTTTTTTATTTTCTTGTAATTTTATGATTTTCGTTGATTTCCATTTGTATTTTTGAAGTTTTAATTAAGTTTAATGAGAAAATGCAAGTTTGCATTTAAACTTTATGAAATTTTATAAATTTTGCAATTTTTCTCTATTGGACGCCCGTCCAGTGCCCTGGACGCCCGTCCGTTATGCATAATTGTTGAACGAGCGTCCAACATTCTTGGACGCCCGTCTGAGACCCTTTCAACGCCAGTATGTCAATCGAGCATTTGGGCGGCGTCGTAATCGGGGCGCCCGTCCGGTTCATCTAGTCCTCCAGTGGACGCCCGTCCACTGAGTTGGACGAGCGTCCAGCCTCCGTCTATGTATACTCCCTCCTTCGATGGAAACTCACTTTTTTCAGAATTTCAAATCCTCAAACCCGACTTTTGCCCTCCTTTTGCCCTAAAATCCTTGTTTCTACACCAAATTGGGCGTTTCAAAGTCCCACAAACAGCTCTCAATCCCTTCTTGTCGATTTTCCACTCCAAATCCCCCAACAAACACCCATTAATCCGATTCAGTAATTTAGTTGGTGCGACTGTTTGGAGAAAAAAATTTGATTTTTGGGTTCAATTTGGCATTGTTTGGACTTCTAATCCGTTTTACCATCATCCCATCATCGTACTTGGTAAGATTTTATAAGCTTTTCCTAGATTATTGCACGTTTTTTTTGAGTTCGATCTTCGAGTCGACTGTTTTATAGGACTTTTCTCTTATTTGTTTTTCTTTCTTGTTCTGTTCTTGTTTCTTGTTTTGTGGTGATCTGGGATGTTGATGGATGGTGTTGGATGGTCTGCATTGCTGTTTTGACGTTGGTTTGGTGTTGCTTTGTTTGGGAAATCCCGTTTGGACGATAAACGGGTGGTTTTGTTTGAATTTGGATTTGGGATTGGTGTTTGTTTACCCTTAGTCTACAATGGTACGTAAAGCGGTAGTGAAGAGGCACGGTAAGGGAATTGCTCTTGAACCGGCTAAGAAGAAAAGATCGTAGACCCCTATTAGTTAATCCGAACCGAGGCATTCATATTGGTGAACGTCGAATCCTCACAGAGGTCAATCTAGGGTTCCTTTGCGAGATGAGTCAGTCGGGTTCGACACGGATGATGAGCCCTTAGTGAGCAAGATGGCTAGGGTGTCGAGAGACTCGAGTGCGAGAGATGCAAATGAACCAAGGGTGGGCCGAGGAAGCACCTGAGGGAGTTGAGCCGGCTAGACAGAGAGTGAGACCTGCTATCCCTATTCCCGTAGATTCATCAACCCTAAGGCAATGGAGGTCTATAATAAGCATTATCTCACGAGGACGATGTTAATCGAGCGAGCTATCCTTGAGCCTCAAGTTGATCGCTTATTTGTGAAGTTATTGAGGGATAGGAAGTGGGGAGCTTTGATGGTAACCCCGAGGACCCAGGTTAATGCTACATTGGTCCGTGAATTTTATGCCAATTGCTCGGAGACAAATTTGGAAACTGGGGTGGTTACTGTTCGGGGAGTTAAGGTGCCATTTACACCGGCGGTTATCAATGGAAAGTACGGGTTAGCTCCTTTTGAGGCCTTGGACTATAAGGAGGCAATTAAAGCTAAACAGGATGCCGGTGAGGATCCGTTGGAGGAATTACGGATGTTGGTATGCCCGGAAGTACCATGGACGCTTAGGCCGGGTGGAGATAGGAAGGAATTGATCACTACAAGTTGGACAGAGGATTGGAAGGTCCAGTGTCGGTTTATCCAGAACAGTTTGCTGCCTAAGAACAACCTGACGCACTTCCACATTGGTGACCTTGGGATGCTATATGCCTTGAACTTCAAGCTCAATGTCGATGTAGGGCAAGCGATTTTCGATGAGATTTCTATGAATCGAAGGTATACACACACGATGCTTGATATGTCCACATTTGATACACGGTCTCTGTCAAGATCTTTGGAGTTCCAGTACAAGACCGATCACAAACCAAAGAATCCTAGGTTCTTGCGAGAGGAGAAAGTAAAATCTTCGGTCGAGGCGAGATCGAGGTGAGATAGCACGTGAGCTTGGTACTTTTTCGGCGTCGCCTCGACCATCCTCCCTTCCTACTTTATCTCCTTCGGTCCGGATGAGGCTGAGTATGGGCAACAGATGTGCGGAATCGGGTTGGAGGACATCGGGGCGTCTCGAAACAACATTTTGACGATTACGAAGTGTATCGGTGACGGCCGGAAGCCGAGGATGACGAAATCTTCATCCGAGCACTATTGATTTTCTTTATTACGATGAGATTGAGCAAGCCATTGCGGGCGTCATTCACGAGTCTGAGTCATCGTCAGATGAGGAGCAGCCTGGCTCGGTAGACAGGACTACGGCACCACCTTCTGGACCCTCTTCTGATCCTCCGGCTGATGATACTCCGGCTCCGGGGCAATCTTGATTTCATTTGTCTATTTATCGATTTGATTTGCACTAGCTACGGTGATTGTATATTTCTGCTACTTTTTACTTGTATGGTTCATTGTAATTTTTTATGTTGCTACTATTTATTTTCGATGGATCATGTGAGCCATTAGGCGCCCGTACTTTCATTTCGACTTTGTTTATACTTTTTGGTTATATTGGATGCTTTATCTCTTGTTAATCCTTGAATTTGCTATATCTTTTCATTTTGGTATAACTCCCCGTTTTCCCCGAGATGGTTCCGTGTTTGTCAAGTCGTGCAGGTATGTTTTTGGCGGTTTTGTCGAGCTACATTGTAAGGTTACGAGTTCTAAGTGTCACTATGTAGGCTCCGGCCTGACCGACGTTTGAAATCAGCTAAGTCTTTTATCTTTTTTTCTTTCGTTCTGCACAACATGAGGACATGTTGTCGTTTAAGTGTGAGGGAGGGGAATGTTCGATATGTATCTACAAATTTGCTTATATCAATATGTTTCTATGCAAAATGATGTTTCTATGCAAAATGAGCTAAAATTTTCAAATTTTCCGACATTTTGTTTTTGTTTTGTCCTTGAGTAGGCAATTCAATTCAATGTTCGTTATTTTTATAGTCATTTAAAAATTTGTATATCACGTGTTTGATAAGTTAGTTGTTTCACCTGATCTATTTTTTTCACGAGCCATAGTGAACGATGAGCTAATTTATAAAGTAATACCCCTTTTCGACGAGTGATTTTTGATTATCTTATAAGTCATGTACTTTGTGCTACGTATATATCTTGAGATTTATGATAGTTTGTATTTAGATCCGGAGTATGATATACTGTGAATATCTGAAGGTTTGAATGTGATAAGTAACACGTAACTTAATGTCAAATGAAAAAGTTGAAAAATATGAATAAGATGTGTGTGTCGGAAGCTAGTCGATGATTTGAGTGCGATAGGGTATACCGCGTATGTCCTATACCACTATGATGACTAAAAGCTCACGACGGTCGATGAAGAAAACGCCTTATGATTGGAGTAAGGTAGGGTATATCTCGAATGTCCTATTACCTTTTGACAGGGCAATAGCTCATTCTGATGTGTGTTTAAAAGTGAAATAGTTAAATCAACTTATATAAGAAGTGGTATGAATGGATAAAAGACTGAGTTATCGTCTATCTTATCCCCAGTATAAACTGACAGATATGTTGTAGGGATTATCCTCTGAGTATTTCAGAAAGGCCCTGGATATATTCGATCATTCTTTTCGGGATAAATCACGTTTGTAGGGTACATCTTATGAGTGTCATTTATCTCTAGTTTGAAGGGGGTATTAGCTAGTTTTGCTTTGAGTTTCTCGAGTTTGGATTTAGTGGAAGTTTATAGTGGCTATGCACACACACTGGTGAACTTCTGATTTATTGGATATTAGTTATATATGTTTAGATGTCTGATCTTTTCTCGAGCCTTTACTTTGTTTTGTTTTGCTCGGGACGAGCAAAAGCTAAGTGTGGGGGAGTTGTTAAGGGTGAATTTATATGATTTATAACGCTATATTTTATGATAATTTCCCTCATATTTGTATGAATTTGTATAAGAAACAAGTGTTTAATGGAAATATTGAGCAAATGGTATTTTAAAAGAGTTAATCGCAAAATAGGTTGATTTATGTGTTTTAATTATGATTTTATGATCATTTGAGCGTTATTACATTTTGCGATGTTTTTATGTGTTATAGATACATGTTTGAGGCTCAAAAGATGCTCAAGAGTTGATTAAGTTCGAGGTAATTGAAGATAAAAGAGATAATGAAGGAATGAGATAGAGAAAAAGAGATAAAGTTCAAGAAATCAAGATTAAATTCGATCCTGAACTGGCGTCCAGGAAGTTGAACTGGCGTCCATAGTGGACGAACGTCTGCTGAAGTGAACGAGTGTCCAGGAATGGGAAGTTGATTCACGAAGTTTGGACGCAGGAGTGGACGCTGGCAGACGGGCGTCTGGTCATGGCTCGGCCTCGACTCGAAGAAGATTACACAAGCTGGACGGGCGTTCACCCTTTTTTCAGACGGGCGTCCATCGGCCGACATGCTGAAACCGACTTAATCTTCTATAAATATCAGCGCGTTTTTCTTCACAATAGATATACATTAAAAACCCTAAACCCTAGGGGCGGCTGAGATTTTATTGTTCTTAGTTTTCTAGTAGTTCTAAACACTTTTTATGTATTTTTACTTCAATAATTCGATCTTCAAGAGGATGCTAAGAGGCTAGGCCTCCATTGAACAAGCATTGTGAAGCCATCCGATTCAACAATTCAGTCTCTTTTAAGGTTATTTTGTGAGTATCTATTACAAGTTGTTTCTTTTATCATGCTTCATAATGTTTATTATGAAATTTATATCGAAAGATGTTTGCTTTGTTGATCGTTTGATTGATGAAAATCAAGTTAGACTTTAGATCACCATGATAAAGAATAGATATTTGATCTAATTAACGAGAGTTATTAGGTTAGATTTCTAGGTTAGAAATTGAGAGATTTCACACCTTGATTTGAGAGCGTTAATCTTTAGATCGAAAGATAGAGATTAATAGACGAACTTGCCTAAGAAATTAGGGTTCATACCTTTGAAAAGGTGAATCACAACTTGATTAGTAATCACGAAATAATCTGAATTGAAACTGAATGTTGATAGGATAGGTGGATCAATTGCTTGTTCGTTTCGTAAATTATTGATTTAAAATCCCTTGAATCTGAATTACTTAGCTTAGTTAGTTTTTTCTATTGCATCTTAGATTTAGTTTAGTTTAAATTGGTTCGAAACATATCCTTCCTGGCTTTAGATCATATCTTCCGTCCAGTTTTACGTTTTAGTTAAATCTGTCTTTTCAGTTTCGTTTAGTTTTATCCACTGTTTAGTTTAGAAATCGTGACATAGATTAGTTAGTTAAACAAAAGCTAGGGTTAGCAATCGCTTGCCTCCCGTAAGATCGACCCGGTATCAACCTCTTTACTACGATCCTTGCACTTGAGGTATATCGGATTATAAAATTATTACTCGTTTGTTTTGTTAATAAAATCCGTGACACTGACAAAGCTAAGTCTAAGTCAAACTGACTTATAACAAAACTGAGTCAACCGGCAGCGGATATAAGTTTTAGCCTTTATCTGTATATTTTTGATTCTATAAGAAAAAGCCGAGTGTGCAAAACTGAATTCAGGTGAATGTCAGTTTGTGAATAGGGCAAGCATATAACAATCAGTTTCAGTATGATGTATAAACAAATATAAATGTTGTATAAGTAAATAACAAGATGTAAATGTGTAAAGTAAGTGGAGCAAGAATTATAGTAGTTCCAGGTGGTGTAATCTTGTCAGTCCACTCTTCCCCTGTGATGTAAGAGGAAAATTCCACTAGAACTCTTTGAGGTGCGCTGTTACAAAAAGTCCTAAAGGATAGTCCTTGAATAATCCCTAGTGTCACTATCTAAACAACTAAAGAACATGTTGGTTTGCTGCTCTTCAACTGTTTGAACCACTGGTCCTTAGAGGGTTGTGTTGCCTCTTCACCAGCTACCACCACAATCACAGTCTACCTGATTGCAAATGACAACTGTTCTTGGTAAATCCTTGACCGGATTGCTTCACAGTCTAAACCTTTGATTAAGAATCAAACTTGGCTGAGAAGAATATATTCTTGCTTGTGGTTCTTCAAAGTGTCGAATTCTGGATTTGATCGATTTGAGCTTGAACACTTGAAGAATTCTAGATATGATCTTGTTGAGCGCAGATATTGATAGCAATTCAGATGAAATAGACTTGTAATCAAGAATGCTTGTAAATCGGTGTTGTTGTGTATTTGATCATTGATGACAAGTCCTCTATTGATAGTGTGAGGTCCAACTTTAATCTTGCTTGAATTTGAATTGCATCAATGTCTATATTTTCATGTGTCAGGTATCAGTGACCGTTCCGACATATCAGTTCTTCATCCAATAGAAGTCCTTGATTAATAACGTTCAAATGTACTTTCAGTTGTTTGGATGGATGATTATAAAACTAAGTGTCTTGTTCAGCTTTATACTGAGTGTGTCATTTTTCAGTTTGTTAACTGACTTAGAGCATTAAATAAGTTTTTACTCTTCTTCAAAAGTTCAGTACTCTATTTATCTGATTTTATTTAACTTCATCAAATTACACCATTCCTTAAACAAATCATCTAAGATATCATTGTCCTTATGATACTTTGGTCTTCTTTCAAGATCGCTAAAGTCAGTTCAGGCCATCACAGATTTACCTGAATTCTAACTTTACAGTCTCGGATTAAATCTTCACAACTGTGTTTGAACCCTCATTTCTTCAATCTTCTTCAACCGAGTCTGTTTCTGTCAGTTCTTCATTTACTGAGTCTGTTCCCTCAGCCTTCAATTCTAGATAAGTCAACCGAGTCTGTGTCCCTCAGTGAACTTGCCTTCTTCAGTTCTGAGTAAACTTTAGTTCTAAGTGACATATTCACTTTTATGTCATGTTCCAGTTTTCTAGATGATCTCCAGTTTTCAGTTTTACAACACTTCTATCTATTACAGTGCTTGTCTGATATAACCTATATAATTATCAGACTCTAGTAAATCTTATACATTCAGTTCTAGACATCTTTCAGATTTCCACTATAACAACTAGTTCCAGCACTTCATCAATGGGGTGTGCATAATTAAATAGGATGAATCATCATCAAAACTTAAAATTTTATTTCCAACAATTTTCCCCTTTTTGATGATGCCAAAACCCTCCTTAAAAGAAAAGCTTAAAGACAAAACAATGCAAAACAAAGTAAAACTGGATTTCATTAAGAGTTTGCAAAAACTGGATCAAGTTACACATTTTATATAAACTGAAATAAAAACTAATCAGCTTTCTATGTAACTAAGATAAATTTTCTTCTTTTGTCATGAATGCGATATCCTTCTTCAATCTTTGTATCTTCATTGCAAAATGTTTTGAGGTAGTCCATTTGGCTTGTTAGCTTCCATTTTCTCCACATAGCTAACTGAGGAAGATGACTCTCATCGTTGTAGTAATTTTCAAATTCATTGACATCTGTCTTCATCTGTTCAACCTTATCTTTGATTTGAAGTTTTTCTTCAATCCTCTTGATCTTCTTGTAATTTGCCATCTTCTGATTATGATAGAGATCAGATAGAAAGTAGTTGAGTGACTCTTCATAAATCTTATGTCTTTATTTGGCCTTAACATGATTATAATCTTGAACAAACTTCATCCAAAGATCTTCATTGAGGGTTGCTCTTCTTTCTTCAGGTTGACTGTACTTGAGTATCAGCTGTTCATCAGTTAGTTCTTCAACTCTTCTGATGTTGGAATCTGGTGCTGATGCTGCTTTTGCTTTCTTCAGTTTTGTCAGTTCCACTTCAAGCTTCATTTTCTCCTCACATAATTTCAGATTTTCTTTCTCTACTTACCCCTTTTTGGCATCATACAACTGAGTGACTTACTCTTGAGTTGCCTTTTGATCTACTAAGATGTCTTTCTGGGAAGTAAGAACTTCTTTGAGCTGTGTTTCTAAACCATACATGCGTTGATTGAGGTGCCATTCAGCTTGAGCATGAGTTTCTCGATCTTCCATAATTGTAACTTCAAGTTTTTCCTTGAGACGGGGAGTTTCTAAAACTGAATTTGAAGTGGATTTCTTGATAACATCCAACTTAGTATGAACTGAGACATCAGTCTTCTTCCTATAATCCAAGTAACTGGAAATATGAGACAGAAAATAATTGTATTCATCCTTTTGGTTGAGCATAATCTTCAATCCTTCTTGTACTTTGCTCAATTCTTCTGTTGTGAGCTTCTCTGATGGATCTTCTTCTTCTGTTTCTTAGATTTTAGACTGACTAGCATCTTCAATTATTATCAGTTGCTGATTATCATCAGCTCTGGCTTCTTCTTCCTTGTTGTCAGTTGTCTGATTTCCAACTGGAAAATTGTTCTACTGAGTATCAGTTTGTGCTGATTGTCGTTCAGGTTGAGTGTTTGACTGCAAAACTGTACTTTTCTGAGCTTCTTTCCTTGAATCATCATCTTTATCATCATTTTTCTTCTTTAAAACTTCCTTTGGTATAAATGATGTGATTGATTCAGTTCTCTGAGCTATCTCTTTGAATCTATTGTAGCAGTTGGTGAGAAACTCTCCATTGGAAATAGTGCATATAAGCTTTGATCTCAAGTTTCTCCAACAATAGTTTTTCCTTTAGTAGAGTAGCTTCACGAGAATCTTCAGTCTTAAGTTTCATCTTTATTAGTTTGACGATCCTTTCACCATCGAAGTTGTACTCCTTTGGTTGCTGAGTTACCTGTTCCTCTTGCTCAACATGCATAGCATAAACTTGTCTCTTTGATGTTTGTTGCTGAAAGTGAGAACAACTTCAGTAACCAAGGTCTTCTTCTGACTAACTTCGGTGGTCAGTTGTTGTTCCCCCTCAGTTGGTTCTAACTGACTTGAAGTACCTGGGAACAAACATCATCCAACTGACTTTTCTCCCTGTGTTTCAGCTTTCCTTTTAATTCCATTCTGCTAAGTGATCTGCTGAGACATAATTTTCTTATTGGAATCAGGTTGGGAATTCCTTATGCTTGAACTAGCACCTGCTGCAATTTTCTCAGTGGTTATAGATGCACCAACAGTTTGTTCTTGCTTCTTCCTACCGCTGAGTCTTTCCAAATAATATAGAATCACTAAGCTAAGTGATTTCTTCAGTCCAAATCTTCCCTCAGCTTATCTTCCTTCAGCTTGGGCTTTGCTGGCACTTGCTATTTCAGCCAAGTGTTGCTGATTGATCTGATTGAAAATATTGTTAGGAAATCAATTGAGTAGCGTAGTGGAATTTAAAATTTGATTTTCCGATCCAGGATCGCCTCCGTTTAAACAATAAACATACAAGAGAGGGGATGGTACTATTACCTTGGTTGATCTAAAATATCGACGCGTTGACCGTCTGGTAAGAGTAGATGTGCGCAAGCCGTCCAAACGTCCGGCCTCTACTTGTAATCCACACGAGCACCTCGCCAGAATCCCACCAAGGATTGCTACTAGAAAAACTTGATTTCTAGTTCAACATTTTCTCTCTCTATAATCTCTCTCTAATAAGCTCTCATATTTTTTCATAAGAACAATTAGTTCTTGGAGTTATGGTGCATACAAGAGCTTAGCACCCCCCTTTGCTTTTATAGGCATTGGGGCGCCCCAAGCATTCCCAAATTCCTTAGGGAACAAGTCTGGGGTAGAGTGGAGAGAAAGAAAACCTTTGACTAGTAACATAAGGAAAATCCCTTAGATCGATTTATCTCATTTAATTTAATATCTTATATTAAATATTTCCAAATATCTATCTTATTAACATAAATATATTTTCCAAAATCTACTAATATGCAATATTAATATTATGGTAATCTTATTAATTAAATTGCACAAACCAAATGTATCCTATACACAAAAGATGTCACCAATTTATTAGCCAAATTCACGTGTTTGGCCACATGTATATATATAATATATATATTTAATTAATCAACATAATTAATATCTTGTATTATATTTATTCATAATAAATAAATTCCACCATATTAATTTACCACTATAACCTTTATAGCATGAGATAAACTTTCCTTACTTGGTCATCAACGATAACCACATTTTAATCTGACTTGATGTTCATATGTGTGTAACACGATAGGCTTTTGAATATGTTGGCCGTAGACATAAGGCGCAGTTATGAAAATTGCCTTTACCTCTAACGATCATTGATAGCGTCTAGCAACACGTCCATGACCCCCAATCATCGGAAAAGTCAATACGCAATGACTACTACCTTTCATGTGCTCGGTTAGCATGTAAATAGAATCCTATCGCTGTAATAATATCCATACAGTCGTACGTCGAGTGTCAAGCATTGACGGTCGTATCTTATAATCTGGATATCATGTTCTCTTGAAGTAACTCATTTACTTCCACTTTGCAAAGATTCATGAGAGTAAGATATTCCTTATAAGAAGGCCATTTCGGATATTCACCCCTATTCATAGGGAACGCGATTCCATGACCTAACATGTATACTCCACATGCTTCAGTATCATACCTAATCACTACCACATGATCGCCCCATGGTTAGGGGAAACCTCAATAGTGTCGAAGAATGAAACTCCACACCGTGATCCCATTTAGACTCCGGTCCTAAGGATAATTGCACAAACGTCACATAGTGTGACACTTATCAGTGTAAGTGGGCCAGTCTAAAGTATGCATTCTCTAATACACGTCCACGTATAGGCCAAGTGTCTCTACACTTCGATTGATGAGATCTATCCCCGCCCTTAAAGACAGAAGACATTTAATACGTGCTAGTCTGTACGTACTATCAATGCCCTGTTTAATAGTACATCAGTCTAGAGACATTTAAGTATCAAACTTATTAAAGTGATTAGAGATCTCATCAACCATAATCGCCTATCATGGTTTCTCTACCACAGTTTAATACTAAGGACGTTATCATATAACAATTCATAACCGGTTCTTTAAGAGAACAAATATATGACAACAGAAAAGCCATTTATTATACATGTATAATCATAAAGAAATAGTAGAAATGATCTGACCCGGTCGGATCTGGTCCAACCCGATTGGGTTTAGGACACTATTTCAACAATCTCCCACTTAGCCTAAAACCAATCACTCGCACACACAAGACCAAGTTGAAAGACAAGAATCTCATGCAATACTTGAAACTAGCCCTAGCCGTGAACGGATCACTATCCGTGAGGACTCAGACTATCTTCACATTATTCTCCAAATGACCAAGTCAAAAGGAACCGCCTCAACAGACGTGAATCTCCAACGAGACCTTGGTTCTTGCTTCATGCAATGAATCCACCACTATATCAGCTATATAGTAAATGTTTTAGAAACACACAAGGTTCAAGGATGAACCTTCTAGCTTCATGTACAGCTTCCGCTGTGCCTCCAAGGCAATACCGTGTTTTGGCTCAGTTGTAGAATTCACAATGATCTCTTGCTAAGAACATTTCTAGCTCACTATATCGCTTAATCAAACTGACTGCAAACCAGACTGTGGCTCCCACTCACCTTCATAAGACTCAAGATACACACCTGTATATCTATATTTATCCGATTCTAAGTTTCGATAAACTAGGAAACTTTCCTTAACTTGTTTAAGGATATTATCGACATTCACCAGATTTACTTTCATCCTTTCTCATGACTCTTCATGGACTATGAACATCTGGCATCATCTTTCACCTTATCTTTAGGACTAATGTCCTAACATAGATAGATTTTGAGAACACCGGCTAGCAGTATCTCCTATCGCGATCTATGCTAAACTCTTTTAGCATCACATCTATATAGGTAAACTATAAACTAACAGCAGTTAAATCCATCACTATAGGTTCTTATTTCTAAAATAAGAACTACTAATCCAAGTTCTTTCGAAAAGACCATGAACTACCAAACATTGATTGACAGTGACATGGGAAGATAATTCCCGAGAGAGATATCCAATACCTTACTCAAAAATCGTAACACACTCCTACTACATTGGGCATATCCCTTCTTTTGACTAAATAAAACTCCTTTGATGATCAAATAAAGAAATCGTCTCGAGAAACTTGTTTGAGTCCATAAATGGATCTTGCGGGCTCACATATCATGTTGTCGTCTATGAACATCGGGCCGTTTGCCCAACATCTTCAACACTATCATATAGCCATGATATGAAGTTATAAAAAGCATAGTCTGAATAGAATTGGGCTCAGCTGGCAGCATAAAGATAATTACAAGGTTTACACCCCGTACCCTTCAGCCATCACTATAGCCTTATGGTAATCGTATTACTATCCATGTCAGCCTTTCAGGGACATTCTCTCCAGGTGAGATAGACTAGGTTCACAACCTGGTTGTCACTGATGGAATCTAATTCAGATATTATGGCTCCTGACTATTTCTCTCAATCTTTTGCCTCTCAAACATTCCTTCATATGTCGTGATATATTCATTCTTCAAGATGAACACATCAACAGCCTTTTTCAGACCACAGACTTATAGAACATTTGTGTACATTGAGCAGTGTTCTACACCTCATCACTATGTGGCGTCTGCTCACGTTCCTATGGTTGAATATCTCCTTGTGGTTCTCAAACTCTTTTGAGATCTCATTTACTCCCACTATCTCTTCTGGAAGAAATACCTCCTTTGGAAGACAGAATGTTTGGAAACAAACACCTTTTGCTCCGCGGGTAAGTAAATTATATCTAGCGTACTTGCTAAGATATTCCACAAATTCGCATATATCGTACTAGGCTCCAAGCCTTTTTGACTTTGCTTATGACAACTTCAAATCATCGGTTAAGATAGATTCAACATTATCCCCTTCCATATCTAATATGGAATTTATCCAACCTTATTCTTTGGAACTCGATTTAATATGCGCTTTGATTAAGGGCACTATCCTAAAACGGCTAAGGGATTCTTTGCATGGCTTACATCACAAGTTTATCGTATAAAGTGTCGCTTACATTTCGGAACCGCAATCCGATCGTGCATCTCAAAATGATATCATTTTTGGGAGAATGTAATTCCTTTTCAGACGTCTTCTGAAACACCCTCCAATTATTAATTGCTTCAATCCAATTGAAGATTAATTCCTAAGTTTCATTTAGCTCATATTCGTACTAGCTCGAACTATTCGGGCTTTCAAAATTATCGTACTTCAATAAGTACATTCAACTATTTCTAAAATAGTTTAAGAGAGAGATAAACAATTATTTATGGTATAAATTGTCATAAGCCAACAAACATCAATATGTTTATGCTCTAGTCAATTTTCTAGATTTTATAATCATTTTCATAAAAAGGTATTTTAGTCCTCTTTGGATAAGATACGTGTAACCGACATGATTCATAATCACATGGTTCAGACGTCATCAAAATGACATCTGATCACACGACCCTCCTTCATAATGACTATGTCTAGAACAACCACAAACATTAAGGATTACAACCATACAAATACTTAGTTGAGAACTCATCACTTATATCAACTATATAGTGACATTAATCTAGTATGTTAGATACTGTGACTGTTCAACCTTATCGGAATAACATTTAGTCCTTACAATTGAATATGTCTACTAAATCCTAACAAGTAACTGAAAATAATGTTCTTCATAAGAACCGGAACATAATAACATTTATTTAGTTCCCTTATCAGTTTACTAGATTCAGAATATGGTAAGTGTTACAACATTGCTTCACCTTCCAAATCTGCATTTAATATTTCTAACTTAATCACACTCCGAGAGTTGACTTGAGTTTAGAAGATTAATCTCAACTTACTTGCTTAAAATAGAGTCTTCAACAAGTTCTCTTATTTAAGCACTTGCCCTAACTTTCCATTTTAATCCTTCAAGATCTTGTAAATATTTCTTAGTTTAGTCTTCATAAGACTTAAGAAAAATCACAAGAATCGTGTCTTCAATTTTCTTTCATAAATAAAGAAAATCCAACGTTTGTTTATTTAACTTTTTGAATCACATTCAAAACATGAACTATTTCAAGCAATGATTAAAGAATTAAGTCGATACTTAAATCTTACAATTTTGAAAACAACGTTTCCAAAATTCGACATGGTCATCCTTATCCATCTAATGTTTGAATCATCATCGTATGATGGCAGGACCCATTGGATATCGTTATGTCCAATATGTGAGCTTCCGTTAATTATATAAGTCTTAGAGCACTGCATCAAATATGTAGTCTCCTTGTCTTCAACTACAAAAACGTGATTGCTCGTGTCATTGCTTATTTTAAAAGGATTAAAATCACTTAACCAACTTGAGAATGTTTCTCAAAAGGTAACAGTCATAATTTGGGTTTTACTAATCGAGAATTAAAACATAAATATAATTTTCTAGAACTACAACATAAAATAAAGATAAAAGAGTGTTGTTGATTATACATGCAAAATCAAAGATGGTCTTTGAGATTATGATTTTGCTCCCACTAGTCAGCTACTCCCAATTGACTTTCAAGAGTCTTTCAAAATTATTTAGTGGCCAAGATCCCATCTAGTTACCCCAATTCCCGACGAGGGCCGATCAACCAGAATAATTCGAAAGGTAGGCAACACTTTACCAATCACATCTCTATGTGATTCTTGGTGGTTGACTAGTCAATTCTTTGACAATTCACATCTTATGTGATAGTCAACCCCTTGTCTCTAAAATCAGACAGTCCTGACGAGGGCCAATCACCGTAAGATTCTTAGTCGAGTCGTAACCCAAATATTCATGAGATCTCATAACGTTCATATCTCGATAACGACGATATACCCGAGGTAGGTCAACTCCCGACGAGGGCCGATCAGTTGTTTCCGAACAAGGGCTCTTCACCGTGGTTATAATATTGGGAGACAAATATAACTTGATTTTTGTTGTGGGAGTAACTATTATTTTTAGATTAATTCACTTAATTAATTTTATTTAATTACGGTCTAATCTATTACATGCATATTACTACAATATCATATAAAGTAAAACATACACAACATTCCGCGCACAATATAACCGGTATGATCATGGACTTTTCCTAGGTTCGGTTTTGGAATACAAACTGACGAAACCGCGGGCCACAACTAAGGGTAGCCGCAACCATAAATGGATCTTTGACATGCACCATCTCCATGGATCTTTTATTTTTCTTTCCTTCTTTGGATCTTCGTCTTTGTCTTCAATGCATCATTACATAAAATCTAACTATTAAATTTTACACCTGCCGCACACTGGACGAGCTAACGGGTATGGGATAAAGCAAAAATAAAACTAGGTCACTTTTTTCATAACGGCCTAGGACAACAATAAAATCCAACAGAAAAATAAACCATTCACATCTATCCTATTGGTAGAGTCCATGATCAATCGGGGTCCACATAATTGAATTATATCTACTATCTAATCCATACAATCAATATCTTATGAAAAAATAAAATTAAATTTTAACTACTTTTGTCATGAAGCATCCAATCAATTAATTAATCAACGTTTAATTAATTAATAGCTTTAATTGAAATAGTATTAACCATTAATAATAAATCGATTTTAATTTTAATTTTCTAATTTAAAACTATTTTAAATAAAATTAAAATCAAGTGAGTCTCTTTTGTTTCTTTACTTTTGATTCTTAATCAAAATGATGCATTTGGTTTGGTCCAAACCAAATTTAAAGGCATCCTGGCCCTTTTCCAAAAATCAAATAATTTTGAAAAAGGCCAAGTCCTTATGCCTTTTCCAAAATCAAATATTTTGGAAGAGGCCTAGACCTATTCCAAAAATTTGGAATACCCTAGATTTGGTTCATAACCAAATCATATTTCTTCCAACAAATTGGGTGATGTCACATGGCTTTCCAATGGTCAAACTATTTGAACCATTGGTTAGTCACATGACATTAACTAAACAAAAGAGTAATTACCAACCATTGACCATATTGAAAAATAAAGATGCACAAAACAAAACAAGAAGCGGAGGGAGACGGTGGTGCCGACAGCCGCCGGCTGCCCGGAGGCCGGCGCCCTCCTCCTTCCTTTTTTTTCTTTCTTTTTTCTTTTCGTGTATCTATTACAGATCAATATAATATATGTTTTAATCTATTGGATCTAAATTACTACTCGAATAAAAGATGATTATTGCTTAAGCTCGAAGACCGCTCTGATACCACTGTTAGGAAATAAATTGAGCAGCGGAGTGGAATTTAAAATTTGATTTCCCGATCTAGGATCGCCTCCGTTTAAACAATAAACATACAAGAGAGGGATGGTACTATTACCTTGGTTGATCTAAAAGATCGACGCTTTGATCGTCCGGTAGGAGTAGATGTGCGCGAGCCGTCCAAGCATCCGGCCTCTACCAGTAATCCCCACTAGCTCCTCGCCGGAATCCCGCCAAGGATTGCTACTAGAAAAACTCGACTGCTAGGTCGATCTTTTCTCTCTCTATAATCTCTCTCTAATAAGCTCTCTTATTTTTTCATAAGAACAATTAGTTCTTGGAGTAATGGTGCATACAAGAGATTAGCACCCCCATTGCCTTTATAGGCATTGGGGCGCCCCAAGAATTCCCGAAATCCTTGGGGAACAAGTCTTGGGTAGAGTGGAGAGAATGAAAACCTTTGACTAGTAAAATAAGGAAAATCCCATAGATTGATTTATCTCATTTAATTTAATATCTTATATTAAATATTTCCAAATATCTAATATTGACTATCTTTATCTTATTACCATAAATCTATTTTTCCAAAATCTATTAATATCCAATATTAATATTATGGTAATCTTATTAATTAAATTACACAAACCAAATGTATCCTATACACAAAAGATGGCGCCAATTTATTAGCCAAATTCAAGTGTTTGGCCACATGTATATATATATATATGTATGTATATATATATATATATATATGTATATATATATATATATATATATGTATGTATATATATATATATATATATTTAATTAATCAACATAATTAATATCTTGTATTATATTTATTCATCATAATAAATAAATACCACCATATTAATTTACGACTATAACCTTTATAGCAGAAGATAAACTTTCCTTACTTGGTCATCAACTATAACCACATTTTAATCCAACTCGATGTTCATATGTGTGTGACCCGATAGGCTTCTGAATATGTTGGCCGTAGACATAAGGCGCAATTACGAAAATGTCATTTACCTCTAACGATCATGGATAGCGCCTAGCAACATGTCCATGACCCCCAATCATTGAAAGAGTCAATACGCAATGACTACTACCTTTCATGTGCTCAGTTAGCTTGTTAATAGAATCCTATCACTGTAATAATATCCATACGGTCGTACGTCGAGTGTCAAGAATTGACGACCGTATCTTACAATCTGGATAGCATTCTCTCTAGAAGTAACTCTTTTACTTCCACTTTGCAAAGATTCATGAGAGTAAGATATTCCTTATAAGAAGGCTCTTTCGGATATTCACCTCTATTCATGGGTATGCGGTTAATAGATTACCTAACACGTATACTCCGCATGCTTCAGTATCATACCTAATCACTACTGCATGATTGCCCTATGGTTAGTGGAAACCTCAATAGTGTCAAAGCATGACAAATCACACTGTGATCCTATTTAGACTCCGGTCCTAAGGATAATTACACAACCGTCATATAGTGTGACACTTATCAGTGTAAATGGGTCAGTCTAACGTACGCATTCTCTAATACACGCCCACGTACAGTCCAAGTGTCTCTACACTTCGATAGACGAGATCTATCCCTGCCCTTAACGACAGAAGACATCTAATATGTGCTAGTCTGTACGTACTATCAATGACCTGTTTAATAGTACATCAATCTAAAGACATTTAAGTATCAAACTTATTAAAGTGATTAGAGATCTCATCAACCATAATCACCTATCATGGTTTCTTTACCACAGTTTAATACTAAGGACGTTATCATATAACAATTCATAACCGTTTCTTTAAGAGAACAAATATATGACAACAGAAAAGACATTTATTATATATGTATAATCATAAAAGAAATAGTAGAAATGATCCGACCCGTCGGATCCGGTCCAACCCGATTGGGTTTAGGACACTATTTCAACAAATATATCCTGCCCAGTTGAACTCAAATTCATCCCATATGACGTTCATTAGGTGTATCCTATCTTCAGTTAACTTGCTTAACCCTTTGTGTTGTCCGATGGCATGTTTGTTGATCCACCTGCTAAGGATACCGAATTCAGTTTTGAGGTTGGGAAGACTCGTATCAAATGCTGCTGGCTGTTCTGAAGCTGAAATCTGCTGAAGAAAAGCATCACGCTTGAGTGGCAGACATGCTAGCTCAATTGATTTCACTAGAGGATCTTTGAAACCAAATAGCTGCCTGATGTTGTGTTCATTGATAAAAATGTTCTATCCATGAATTCCTGTTAATAGAGAGTTCTTCAACATCTTCTTGATCTCCCAGAATTGCAGTATACCTTCCAAGTCTAAGCCTTTTGCAATTCTGCTTCTAATAGGTTCTTTAAACCTTGTAATCTTCCGACCTTTTCACTTATATAACTAGAGAGAAGAGTATTACCGCACATTTCTTCAAATTCTTTGCACGAAAAAGAGTCCGGTTTGGTGATTAACCTTTCTTCTTGAGTTTGTTTTGGAAGCTGCCATTTCTTGAAATTTTCTAAGATAAAATTTCTGGCTTTTTGAGAGAGAGGAAAAGGTTTGATTTTTCTTTGTAAAGAGGGAAAATGAAAATGGTTAGATATATAAAGAGGAGGATGGTTGGTGATTTGATCCCACGATCTTCGATAGATTTTGTACAACTTTTCACATTCCATGATGGTTTGTATAACCGATGCTCGTACTATCTGACATTTTGGGGGGTATACACACAACAGGTATCACCCAAAACAAGTTGTAATCTCACACACTGAACACACTTAAATAGAGTAACCAAAACCAGCATTTTAACCATGCATATACAAGCGTAATTGGAAACTGAAAATTCAGCAAAGCATTATTAGTCCCTATAAAATTTTGAAGAAAAAGCAACATCACATAAAACTTCAAAATTTGAAAATAAGAACCCATATTAGTGAACAATTTGGTACCTGCGGGCCATATGACAACTCAAGGTGGGATCCCACGGCAACAAACTCTGTCGCTTTTATGTAGTGAATGTTCGGCATACAAGAATGGTTAAACAAACTACCAGCTGAATAAACTGCTTAACCCACTTTGACCTAAACAATTATCAAATGGAAACTTCTATTAGTCAAAATTAAAGAATGATTTTCTCTGCATCTCTGCAAATTGCATAATCATTCAAGAATGGTAACATTTGCAAATCCAATCATTGATATGAAAATTCGATTCAAAATCAAACACAATTCAAGAAAATTCGCAATACTTCCCAGGCGAAAAACCCAATTTAATATGCTCATAAGGATAGTAAAAAAAAAAATCAGATCAGAAGGAATTAAACAACACAATTCACGATTTTTGGTCAGATAGGAAAAAATTTACACTTACTCGCTTCTCGCTTTTCTCAATGCCTTTTGCCATCTTCTCTCTGTCACTCCAATTCTTCCTCGTCGGAATCGGATTATTTTGCAAGAGAAACGTGTGCAAGACAACACAAGATCGAGCATTCAATGAACGATGATTATTAGAAAGGTAGGAGAAGAGATGGCAGCCGGATTTTCTGGTGCAGAAATGATTCGCAATAAAACGGAGGATTTCGAAGGGATTTGCAGTTAATACGAAAGGGGGAAGATGGGATTTGCAGAGAAGAGGATGGAGGCTAGGGTTTCTAGATTTAGGGATAATGGAGGAATGAGGCGGATTTTTGGGTCTGGGAAGGTTTTGTTGAAGCCAATATTTCGATAATTAACTGGATTTAAATCGTGGGAAAGAATTAGGAAAATACTAATAAAGGGTATTTTTGGATATACATTACTTTTTGTCCTTTACAATCAGTGTGTTATTTACTTGTCGTTTTTACACAAATAAGATGTAAACCCGTCCTCTACGACCTTTTCCTATAATATCAATAAAGTTGGATGCTAATCCATAAGAGAAGAGTGGTTTGATCATAGTGTTAGTGGGCTTGCTATTTGAAAATAAGTGTTATTTAATTTTCCTAGGGATGCGCGTGGGTGATTATTCTATAACAAATTTACTATGATCATGAATCAAATATGATTAGGTGATCAAAGACCAATAAAAATTGAAAAAACACATGTGATCCTATGTGTAAAATATAAATATTATGTTTTTTACAATTTTGTTTGTTGGGCAATCTCGGATAGCCACTCATCCACCGTCAAATTTTCTTTTTAATTCTTATGAATTATTACAAGATCATTTTAACATAGTTAGATCATTATTATATAAATCTTTAACGTGTTTTTTTTTTGTAACCAAATCATTTGATATGATCAAACTGATTTTCTGTATCATACGCGTTTAGCGTTACATTAATTAAAACCATTTGACTTAATAATTGAATTATTTTTTACGTACTCATGGCATTATTAAAGAGTACAAAGTACATTATGTGCAGCCGTTTGATATATATGCTTAACAACCAAGAACATGCTTTATTATTGGAAAATGATGCGTAAGATGTTTCCACACTGGGTTTGCCACTAGTACGTTTTAAGGAGGCGGGACTATGTTCTGACACGTAACTGATGTAAGGAGAATGCCAGGATATGACATGTGTGGAAAAAAAAGAGGGTAAGATGTTCATTTAAGTCCTCGTGAATTATGCTTTTAAATTAAAATTTGAACCGGCCATCAACCACGGTACTACATTGTTATCATCGATAATGTAAAAATACATGGTATTACTTCTTGTTATAGAATTGGTGTGTATTCAATCATTTCAATAAACTTGATCTCTTAACTTTATGAAACTCGATTTATTGTTTTTTTTTTTTTTTTTTTTTTTTTTTTTTCGCTTTTGCTTCGAATTTGGTGTATGTCACGGTCTGAATATTTATGAAAATAGCATTATCCAATCAAATTTCATAGGAAGGAAACTAATCGTGTCTAATTTTGCAACATACATGCAAATCAATAATCCTCATTGAAAGTGACCCTATGTAAACTATTAGAAATGTTATTTTTATTATTAAGAATGCAACACCAACCCAAAGTAAATCAGATTCAAGTGATGTGATTTTACATTTGCAGCATGTGACATTAGGAAATTGTAATAAAAAAAAACACGGAAAAAAAACACGCAAGGCACACAAACTGAGATTACAATAAAAAAATTTATGAAAAAAGCCTTCACATTCCATAACGGGGTTTCATTTGCAATTGAACCCGGTTATTGAACGAGTGGTCTTGAGCTCATTCTTAGGCCGATTTGTATTTGCATTGATTACTCTCACCATCATCTAATGTAATGCATCTGCAAACAGTTGAACCGGTGTTATCGCAGGATGTGAAATCCTTCGGCCCCCAGCAAAATCCGCCACTGCATTCATCATTACCATCATCATCCCCACCTTCGTCGTCATCGAAGAGCTTCCTGTTCATGAATATAGTGAATTCTTTTCCAACACTTTTTGCCCCAATATGTGACCCTCGTAGTTTCTTCTCCCCACTTTCACCTTCAGCTGCAACTATATTTAAAGATTATGATATGTTGGAGATATAAGCCAAAGCCATGAAATGGGAGCTTGAAACATGTGTTGAAACAGTCAACTTTAGCGTAAATTTCGGATACGCTCCGGTGAGATTAGGCAGGAGATTATTACGTCTAAGAATACTACTCACAGAGTAGATGATGTTTTGTTTTGGAATCGCTCGATTTGGATATCGGATGAATGAGAAATTAATACGTAAAGTTGGTGTAAAACTTGTGTGGGAGAGGAGTTGAAAGTGTGATCAACTCAAACTCTCCCACATTGGAAAGATGGGAGACTTGAGCTCCATATTTAATTGCTAGTGAGACATATGGATGTTCCCCAAGGGGCAAAGCATATTTGTGCAGGAGGGAGGACTTAGATAATTCCAGACGCGCGGCGCCTCCGCCGTCTGTCCGGCTCGAGCTTGAGCTCGGTTCGGTTGAAATGCTACTATTAGTTTTTTGGACAAAATTTCATTATGAAATTAACCATAAATTAATTTTTGCCATTTGATTATGTCATCGGACTAATCAGAATTCAAGAAGTCATTCGACCAATCAGAATTTGTACGACACGTCTAGAAGCTAGTGTCTAGCTTAGAATTATGCAAGATAAGAATTATGATATATTATCTTTTGTAAAATAGCTAATTAAGAATATGATTTGGTGATCAAAGACTAATAAAAAATGAAAAAACACATGTGAACGTACATGTAAAATATAAATATTATGTTTTTAAGTAAATAACAGAATGTATAAGTAAAGTAAGTAACAAAATGTATAAGTAAATGGTGTATAAGTAAATAACAGAATGTAAATGAGTAAAGTAAGTAGAGAAAGAATTATAGTGGTTCCAGGTGGTGTAATCCTGTCAATCCACTCTTCCTCTATGATGTAGGAGGAAAATTCCACTAGAACTCTTTGAGATAAGCTGTTACAAAAATTTCTATATGATAGTCATTGACTAATCCCTACCTTCACTATCTAAACAACTAAATAACAGGTAGGATTGCTGCTCTTCAACTTCTTGAGCACTGGTCCTTAGAGGGTTGCTATTGTCTCTTCTCCAGCTACCACCACTAACACAGTCTACCTGACTGCTAATGACAACTATCCTTGCAAATCCTAAACCGGATTGCTTCACAGTCTAAACATTTGATTAGAAATCAAAGTTGGGCTGAGAATCAATAAATTGATTCTTTCTTGTGGTTTTTCTAAGTGTCGAAATCTAGATTTGATCGATGAAGCTTGAACACTTAAAGAAATCTAGATGTGATCTTGTTGAGCGCAAATAACAATTCAGATGAACTAGATTTGTGAACAAAAATGCTTGTAATCTCGTTAATTCCGTGTTGTTGTCTTCTGATTCTTGATGCCAAGTCCTCTATTTATAGTGTGAGGTCCAACGTTCATCTTGCTTGAATCAAATAAAATTTTCCTTTTCTATAAGACCATCTGCCGCTTCCTTCGTTGTATATCCACTCCCCACCGAATTCAAAATTAACGGACACTATGTTGTTATCTGTGAAAGAATTATAAATTTACATCAGTATACAGTGGAAATATGAATATAGAATAATATATAAACAATGAATATATAATATGTTATAACCGGAATGTCATTGTTTTTTGTTGTGTTCTGTTGTAACGTTAGAGGGGAGGGTGAGAGAAGAAGAGAATAGTGTTTTTACCAATGTCATACAATACTTGATGATGACGAAGGAGAACAGATGCCGGACGGAGCCAGCTGAACAGAACTTATATTTTCAATCTAACGGGTGCCTCACTTCCGGCTGAGGATTTACCAGGCTGCTGGGGACCGGAAAAGATGCTCTATTGAGCAGACCTAATGAAATTTTCTACGAACTACCTACCAGGAGCCCCAATACAAAGCCTGAGGATTAGGCATGACACAGCGGATCAGAAAGAATCGAAAACACCCTAGGGAAAGCATGCAATTCTAAGAACCTCATCTGGCCGAGGCGTACCAAGGAATTCAGTTCGAGATTTTTGTTCTTGTAATTTCAAACAACATTAATTTGTCATATTACACTTTTCAAAGTTAACTAAGGCATATAATACTACGGGCATTTATACTAAAGGCATTTATACTAATCAGTTTCAAAATTAACTAAAGAATACAATACTAGTGGCATTTATACTAAAGGCATTTATCTCCCCGGGATCAGTCCTACTCATGGTCAAAATTAAGTCATTAGCAATACTACTATCATACTATCATACATTACACTATCATAAATTACACTACATTATTCAAATAAAAAATTATAACACTATCATACATATTGTCACGTATTGAAATTTACATGAATACCAATAAACAAATAAATTTACTTCAAAGAAACTCATCATACATTTAATCATACCATACACGAATTGAATTCCAATCCAACAATAAAATAACACACTAATGAACATGAAACATGAAATTCTCTAAATTATACATGAATTTTTGAATTTTACATGAACATCAATAAACCATAAACCCTAGGCTAATAATAGCTTAACAATACATATTATTGATGTTCAAACATATCCATTTGAATTCTAAGCATCATACATATCCTTTCGAATTCTAAGCACTTCATCATACATATAATCATACAATACAAGAATTCGAATCTAAACCCTAAACCCTATAACACTATTGAATTCCAATCGAACATAAAACACGAAATTCACATAATTATACATCAATTTTCAATTTTTCTTCTGGGTTTCAACAAAATTAACCAAATTTAATAAACTGTAAACCACTCACAGTAGGTGATTCTTGTTGATTAGGATTAACCATGGTGAATTCCGGTTGAGATCGTCCAAATTTGCTCTGAAAATTGATGTCTTTTGGTGTTCTATGCGTTTTTTCTGCGGAATTAGTGAACATGATGTGAAATGGGGCGGAATGTGGAAGAAGACAGGATAAGGGTTTCATATTTGATGGTTCCGTCAAAATTTGGATGAGACGTCCTCTATTTTGACGAGCCTATCAAATGGATCCGTCAAAATTTGGACGGATTCACTAACGTGGCCAAAACAGATGGAATATGTCCAAAATTTGGGTGAGGCGTCAATATTTTGACGGAATATGTCTTAATTTGGACGGAGCGTCCAAATTTTGGACGGATTCCGTCATTTTTGGTCAGTGAGTGAATTTTGACAGAAAATAATGAATATTGTGATGTTTTATCTATATTTGGATGAAATCGTCGAAATTTGGACGCAGAACCTGAAAAAAAAATATCAGAAAAAAGTCTGACCTGAAACGAAATATCACACCTTGCAGTGATCTGATTTACCAATTTCCCGACATTTGCTCATGTGGCGAAGATGGTTACGGCATGCACTTTCCTCGGTGTTGCTACAGTGAAACAATGAGATATTCATTAGATAGATGTGGATAATCACCCTTCTACCCCACTTGTAAATCAGCCTTCTACTTGCTGCAACATTAATCCACACCATCCCCCATCTATAAATCGCAGCCCCATTTCCCTCCTCAATTTTAAAATTTCTTAACCCACCCCTGGATAATCACCCTTCTACCCCACTTATAAATCACCCTTCCACTTGCTACAATATTAATCCACACCCCTATCTATAAATTGCAGCCCCATTTCCCTCCTCAATTCGAAATTTCTTAACCCATCACTAAATCCGAAAATCGAGTAACCGCCGCCGCCACTGGCCCCTCCTCCGCCTTTGCAAATCCAATACCCCCTCATCTGCAAATGAAAACCCCCTCCATGCTGCTAAATCGGGGCTCCTCCTTCCCTATCGGCAAATCACAGCTCCTCCCCCCCAATAAGGAAATCGCAGCTCCTCCCTCATCGAATATAACAGCTCCAGCCCGACTGTAGCACGCGATTTACAATTTTTTTTTCTGAAAAGGCCGACTTCTGATTCAAGGGAGAAAGAGAGATGGGTTTACAAAAGGAAGAGGATCGGATGAGATGTTTTATAGTAGGGAAGGGTGAAAATAATGATTTTGTTTGATTTTTCTGTGTTTTTGCAGAAGAAGAACAAGAAGATTCATGAAGGAGATGAAAATAATGATGTTGAGGAGAACAAAGAGGTAGATGATGCTAATAATGATCAGAAAGGAGGAGAAGACGATGGGAAGAAAGAGTACGACGGTGGTGGAGGCGGCGGAGGAAGCGGAGGAGGAAAAAATGCGTTGGTTTTAAATATTTTTGCATGGTTGTGCATCTAAAGTCGTTCGGCAAGTTCGAGCATTTGAAGGTGTATATATTGTTTTTTCTCTGTTTTAGTGAATTTATTCTGGTGGAAAGAAAATAGTAGGAAATGGTGGGAGGTGTTTATGGGTGGTGGAAGGTGGAAAGGATGAAGGAGATGGTGGTGGAGATGAATGGCGTCGGTGGAAGGGATTAAGTAGATGGTGGTTGATTGATTCATTTTTTATAGTTATTGACTGAATTATATTTTTTTAAAACATTATGGTATAAGTAGTAATTGTGTTATTATTTTTGAAGTGTTTGAAATAAAAAGATAAAATTCAAAAAAAAGAAAAGAAATTAAAAGATAATAAAAATATCGTTGTGTTGATGAAATTAATAAACAGTGGTGCCGGAAGTGAAAAATAGGATGTTGATACCCCCTAATATTATTAAGGTTTTAGGTTAATCCATAAGAGAAGAGTGAAATGATCATAGTGCTAGTGGGCTTGATCTTTGAAAATAAGTGTTAATAATTTTTCTAGGGATGCGTGTGGGTGATTCTCTCGCAAATTTACTATGATCATGAATCAAATATGAATTGATTATCAAAGACCAATAAAAAAAAAAAAAAAAAAAAAAAAAAAAAACACATGTGATCCTACGTGTAAAATATAAATATTATGTTTTTATTATTTTGTTTGTTGGCCAATCTCGGATAGCCACTCATCCCCGTCAAATTTTCTTTTTAGTTCTTATGAATTATTACAATATCATTTTAACATTGTTAGATCATTCTTATATAAATCATTAACGTGGTTTTTTTTTTTTTTTTTTTTTTTTTTTTTGTAACCAAATCATTTGATATGATCAAACTGATTTTCTGTATCATACGCGTTTAGCGTTACATTAATTAAAACCATTTGACTTAATCAATTTAATTATTTATTTAGGTACTCATGGCATTATTAAAGAGTAAAAAGTACATTATGTGTATGTGCAGCCGTTTGATAAATGCATAACACCGAGAACATGCTTTATTATTGGAAAATGATGGGTAAGATGTTCCCACACTGAGTTTATTCATTTAGTAGGTTTTAAAGAGACACGGCGTGTTACTCGACACGTAACTGATATAAGGGGAAAGTCAGGATATGACATGTTTGGAAAAAGAAAATGGGTAAGATGTTCATTTAAGTCCTCGTGAATTATGCTTTAATTTAAAATTTGAACCGGTCATCAACCACGGTACTACATTACGTTATCATCGATAATGTAAAAATACATGATATTAATTGTTGTTATAGAATTGGTGTGTGTTCAATCATATCAATCAATTTGATCTCTTAACTTTACGAAACTCGATTTATTGTTTTTTTTGTTTGCTTTTGCATCGAATTTGGTGTATGTCACGGTCTGAACATTTATGAAAATAGCATTATCCAATCAAATTTCGTAGGAAGGAAACAAATTTGTCTAACTTTGCAACATACATGCAAATCAATAATTCTCATTGAAAGTGACCCTATGTAAACAATTAGAAATGCTATTTTTATTATTAGGAATGCAACACGAACCAAAATTAAATCAGACTCAAGTGAAGTGATTTTAGATTTGCAGCATGTGACATTAGGAAATAGGAAAAAAAACACGCAAGGCATACAAACTGAGATTACAATAAAACTTTTTATGAAAAAGACCTTCACATTCAATAACGGGGTTTCATTTGCAATTGAACCCGGTTATTGAACGAGTGATCTTGAGCTCATTCTTAGGCCGAATTGTATTTGCATTGCTCTCACCATCATCTAATGTAATGCATTTGCAACCAGTTGAACCGGCGTTATCACAAGTGTTGAAATAGTATCCTAAACTCAATCGGGTTGCATCGGATCTGACCGGGTCAGATCATTTCTACTATTTCTTTATGATTATACATATATAATAAATGGCTTTTATGTTGTTATATATTTGTTCTTTTAAAAAATCAATTATGAATTGTTGTATAATAACGTCCTTAGTATTAAACTATGATAGAGAAACCATGATAGGCGATTATGGTTGATTAGATCTCTAATCACTTTAATAAGTTTCATACTTAAATGTCTCTAGGCTGATGTACTATTAAACATGGTATTGATAGAACGAACAGACTAGAACGTATTAGATGTCTTATGTCCTTAAACGCAGGGATAGATCTCGTATGTCGGTGTGTAGAGACACTAGGACTGTACGTGGACGTGTTTAAGAGAATGCGTACGTTAGATTGACCCACTTACACTCTTAAGTATCCTTAGGACTAGAGTCTACATGGCATCACGGTGTGGATTGTCATGCTTTGACACTATTGAGGTTTCCCTTAGCCATGGGGCGATCATGCGGTAGTGATTGGGTATGATACTGAAGCATACGGAGTATACATGTTAGGTCATCCGGGAATCACGTACCCTAACAATAAGGGTGAATATCCGAAAGGGCCTTTTTATAAGGAATGTCTTACTCTCGTGTATCTTTGCAAAGTGGAAGTAAATGAGTTACTTCGAGAGAGCATGATATCCAGATTATAAGATACGGTCGTTAATGCTTGACACTCGACGTACGACTGTATAGATATTATTACAGCGATAGGATTCTATTTACATGCTAACTAAGCACATGAAAGGCAGTAGTCATTACGTATTGACTCTTCCGATGATTGGGGGTCATGGACGTGTTGCTAGACGCTATTAATGATCGTTAGAGGTGAAAGGACATTTTCGTAATTGCACCTTATGTCTACGGCCAACATATTCGAAAGCCTATCGGGTCACACACATATGAACATCAAGTCGGATTAAAATGTGGTTATAGTTGATGACCAAATAAGGAAAGAATTTATCTCATACTATAAAGGTTATAGTGGTAAATTAATATAGTGGTATTTATTTATTATGAATAAATATAAAACAAGTTATTAAATATGTTGATTAATTAAATATGTATATTGATACATATATATTTCGAAATATGTATATATATATATGATATACATGTATTTTGCAAATTAATTAATCATTGTATTATATTAATTAAAACTTATTCCGGTTGCCAAATTATGGCAATTTAGGGCTCCACCTCTAGTTTATTAAGATACATTTGGATTGTGCAATTTAATTAATAGTATTACCATATATTAATATTAGATATTAATATTTATATATATATATACACATTCATACGTGACTTGCACTTACGATGTGGATGTGCACATTTGTTTCAAATATGTGTATATATATATATATATATATATATATATATATATATATATATATATATATATATATATATATATATATATATATATTTGTAATATATGTGATATATATACATAATGTAAATTGATTTATGGTAATAAGATAAATATAGTCAATATAAGATATTGACAATATATTGGAAATATTTAATATAAGATATTAAATAAAATAGATAAATCAATCAAGGGATTTTCCTTATTTTATTAGGAATAGGTTATCCCTCTCATCAATCTATTAGAATCTAATCTCAAGCAGTTGGGGAGATCATCTGGGGCGCTGCTTTCTTCTATTTAAGAGAAGGATTGACTAGCTCTTTTGTACACCATAATTCCAAGAGCTAATTGTTCTTATGGAAAATAAGAGAGCTTCTTCGATAGAGATTATAAAGAGAGAAAAGGTCGCTCTAGAAGTCACGTTTTTCTAGTAGCAATCTTTGGAGGGATTCCGGCGAGGTGCTCGTGTGGATTACTGGTAGAGGCAGGACGCTTGCACGGCTCACGCACATCTACTCCTACCGGACGGTCAAAGCGTCGATCTTTAAGATCAACCAAGGTGATATTACAGCTCCATTTCTTATACAGTAGACTCTCGATAAAATAATACTCGATAAAATTATAACCTCGGTAAAGTAATAAATTCTTACAGTCCCGACTTGGACCGAATAGATAAAGTAATAATTTCGATAAAGGCATTAAGTAATATTAAATTTTAGCGCATATATGTCCCAACTGATATATAAAGTAATAATATCCTATTTTTTAATAATTTAGAGTGCCTTAGTGAAATATGAGTCCACCGTTGTTTGTTTTGTATGAAAATTTATATCCATTTGAATCTCATCCCTCACTTTTTACAAAGATTTATGAAGTTGTGGAGTGCTTCTATCATATTGTAGGAGAAAATCACTAAGTTTCATTACTGCCTTAATTGATTCTTTGTGAGAAACAGGCTCCAAAATACGACTTGAAGAAGAGTAGTAGAAGATTGTGTACTGTATGTATGTACAGTACTTGAAGATGAATATTTTGAAATGAATATTTTGAGATGAAAATCATCTTATTAAAATAGGAAATTACACCATTTACATATTAAATGACTTTGAGAATAGAAAATGTTTTACAATTGATTATACTTTAACAACTTATACAATAAATGACTTTGAGAATAGAAAAAGTTTTACAATTGATTATACTTTCTATGTAGAATTTGAATTTTGAAATTCAACAAAATTCAATAAAATTATATTTTATTATTATACATGTAAAATAATAAATTATTACTTTATCGATTAAATAATATTTCAATAATATAATATTTTTTAGCTGGCCCAACGTTATTACTTTATGGAGAGTCTACTGTATGTTTATTGTTTAAACGAAGTCGATCCAGGATCGGGAAATCAATTTTTAAATTACGCTGCGCTACTCGATTGATTTCCTAACAGTGTTATCAGAGCGGTCTTCGAGGTTAATCAATAAGCATTATTTTTATTGCGTAGTTAATTGAATCAAATAATTAAAGATGCATGATATTGATTCGTTGGATACACAAAAAGAAAAAAAAAAAAGGAGGGAGGCGCGGCGGCGGGAGGCTCGGCCGAGTGGCAACGGCGGCGCTTTAACTTCCGTCATTTCTTTGCTACATGTGGCTGTTCCAATTTGTTTTGTGTATCTCAATGATTCAATATAGTTCATAGTATATGAAATTTTAGTTTTATTTAAAATAGTTTTAAATTAGAAAATTAAAATTGAAAGTCGATTTATTATTAATGGTTAATATTATTTCGACTAAAGCTATAAGTAATTAATCGTTAATTAATTTATTGATTGGAAGCTATAAGACGCAAGTAGTTAAAATTTAAATTTCATCTCTTTCATTATACACAATTGATTGTATGGATTAGATAGTACATATAATACGATTATATGGACCTCGATTGATCATGGACTCGACCAATAGGATAGATGTGAATGCTTTATTTTCTGTTGGTTTTTATTGTTGTCATAGGTCATTATGAAGAACGTGACCTAGTATTTTTGTTTTATCCCATTCCCGTTAGCTCCCCCGTGTGTGGCGGGTGTAAAATTTATTAGATAGATTTTTTAGGTAAAAATAAATTGAAGACAATTATGAAGACCAAAAGAAAGTTGATACAGATCCATGGAGATAGCACACATTAAAGATCCATTGGTGGATGCGGCTACCCTTAGCTGTGGCCCGTGGTTTCGTCAGTTTGTATTCGAAACCACACCTAAGAAAAGTCCATAATCATACCGGTTATATTGTGAGCGGAATGTTGTGTATATTTTACTTTATATGATACTGTAGTAATATGCACGTAATATATGAGACCATAATTAAATATAAATTAATTAAGTGAATTAATTTAAAATTACTCCCGCGACAAAAATAGAGTTAAAATATGTCTCACAATATTATAGTGACGAGGAAGAGCCCTTGTTCGGATCTAACTGATCGGCCCACGTCGCGAGTTGACCTACCTCGGGTATATCGTCATTATCGAGATATGGTCGTTATGAGATCTCATGAATACTTGGGTTACGACTCGATTAAGAATCTTGCGGTGATTGGCCCACATCACGACCGTCTGATTTTAGAGATATGAGGTTGACTATCACATAGACAATGTGAATTGTCAAAGAGTTGACTAGTCAAACCACTGGAGGTCACGTTGGATGCGATTGGTAAGAAGTACCTACCCGTCAAAATTGACTCGGTCGATCGGCCCACGTCGAGGATCAAGTCAACTAGATAGGATTCCAGCCACTAAAGAATTTTGGAAAATTCTTGAAAGTCAATTGGGAGTAGTTTACTAGTGGGAGCAAAATCATAATCTCAAAGACCATCTTTGATTTTGCATGTATAAACAACAACACTCTTTTATATTTATTTTATGTCGTAGCTCTAGCAAATTCTATTTATGTTTTAATTCTTGATTAGTAATACCAATTTATGACTGTTACCTTTTGAGAAAAGTTCTCAAGTTGGTTAAGTAATTTTAATCCTTTTAAAATAAGCAATGACACGAGCAATCACGTTTTCATAGTTGAAGACTATATATTTGATGAAGTCCTCTAAGACTTTAATTATTAATAGAAGCTCACATATTGGACATAACGATATCCAATGGGTCACTCCGTCATAGGATGATGCATATTCAAACATTAGATGGATTGGATAAGGATGACCATGTCGAATTTTCGAAAGGTTTTTTTCAAAAATTGTAAGATTTAATTATCGACTTCATTCTTTAATCATTATTGCTTCAGAGTAAATTAAATATTTCATGTTTTGAATATGATTCAAAATGGTTAAATAGACTATTTAACAAACGTTAGATTTTCTTTATGAAAGAAAATTGAAGACAATTCTTGTGATTTTTCTTAAATCTTATGAAGACTAAATTAAGAAATATTTACAAGACCTTGAAGGATTAAAATGGAAAGTTAGGGCAAGTGCTTAAGTAAGAGAACTCATCGAAGTCTCTATTCTAGGCAAGTGTGTTGAGACGAATCTATCTAAGTTCAAGTCAATTCTTAGATATATGATATCTTACGAGTGTGATTAAGTTAGAAATATTAAATACGGAATACCCAAAGATACGAAAAGTGAAGCAAACGTTGCGATATTTCAGTTTTGTATTCTGAGTCAAGTAAACTGATAAGGGAACTAAATAAATGTTAATATGTTCCGGTTCTTATGAAGAACATATTATCAACTATACGTTAGGATTTAAGGGACAAATTCAATTGTAAGGCATAAATGTTATTCTGATAAGGTTGAACAGTCACTGAATCTAACATGCTTGATTATTGTCACCATATAGTCGATATGAGTGATGAAATCTCAAATAATTATATGGCTATTATCCTTGATTTTGTGGTTGTTCTAGACATAGTCTCTATGGAAGGGAAGCGTGTAATCAAATGACATTTTGATGATGCTGAACCATATGATTATGAATTATGTGGGTTATGCGTATCTTATCCAAAGAGGACTAAAATATCCTTTTATGAAAATGGTTATAAAATCTAGAAAATTGACTATAGCCTAAACATATTGATGTTTATTGGCTTATGACAATTTATACCATAAATAATTGTTCATCTCTCTTGGACTATTTTAGAAATAGTTGAATGTACTTATTTGAAGTACGACAATTCAGAATGCCCTAAAAGTTCGAGCTAGTACGAATATTAGATAAATGAAACTTAGGAATTAATCTTCAATTGGATTGAAGCAATTAATAACTGGAGGGTGTTTCAGAAGTCATCTGAAAAGGAATAAGATTCCCCCTCGAAGGATGCCATTGTTGGATACGCAATTAGATTGTTTTTCTAAAATGGAAAGAACACTTTATAAGATAAGGTTCGAAGTAAGCCATGCGAAAGAATCCCTTACTCGTTTTAGGATAGTGCCCCTAATTAAAAACTCATACTTAACCGAGTTCCAAAGAATAAGGTTGAATAAATTCCATATTAGATATGGAAGGGGATAATGTCGAATCTATATTAACTGATGATTTGAAGTTGTCATAGGCAAAGTCAGAAAAGCTTGGAGCCTAGTATGACATGTGTGACTTTGTGGAATATCTTAGCTAGTACGCTAGATATCATTTACTTGCCTGCAGAGCAAAAGGTGTTTGTCTCCAAACTTGTTGACTTCCAGAGGAAGTGTCTCTTTCAAAAGAAAAAGTGCGAGTAAAATAAGATCTCAAAAGAGTTTGAGAGCCACAATGAGAGATTCAACCATAGGAACATGACAAGACGCCACATAGCGATGTGGTGTTGAACACTGCTTAGTGCACACAAATGTTCAATAAGTCTGTGGATAACCTCAAGCCTGAAAAGCCTGCTAGAACGTTCATCTTGAAGAATGAATATCTCATGACTTACGAAGGAATGTTTGAAAGGCAATATTAAGAGATATGTCTAAGAGCCATAATATCGGAATTAGATTCCATCAGTGATAACTAGGTTGTGAACCTAGTCTGTCTTACCTAAAGGGAATGTCCCTGAAAGGCTGATGTGGATAGCAATATGATTACCATAAGGCTATAGTGATGACTGAAGGGTACGGGGTGTAAACCTTGTAATTATCTTTATGATGTCAATAGCTCATGGCTATATTCAGAGTATGCTTGTTATAGCTCATATTAAGGGTACAGGGTGTATTCAGAGTATGCTTGTTATAACTTCATAACATGGCTATATGATAGTGTTGAAGACGTTGGGCAATCAGCTCGATGTTCGTAGACGATAACATGAAATGCGAGCCCACGAGATCCATTTATGGACTCAAACAAGTTTCTCTAGACAATTTCTTTGTTTGATAATCAAAGGAGTTTGATTTAGTCAAAACAAGGGATATGCCTAATTTGCAAAAGGTTAGTGGGAGTGTTACAGTTTTTTGAGTAAGGTGTTGCATATCCTTCTTGAGAATTGTTACCCCATGTCACAGTCTATTAATGTTTGGTAGTTCAAGGTCTTTACGAAAGCACTTGGATTAGCGGTTCTTATTTTTAGAAATAATAATCTATAGTGTTAGATTTAACTGCTCCTAGTTTATATTTTACCTATTTAGATGAGATGCTAAAAGAGTTTAACATAGATCGCGATAGGAGATACTGCTAGCCGATGTTCTCAAGATCTATCTATGTTAGAATGTTAGTCCGAAAGATAAGGTGAAAGATGATGTTAATTTCGAGAATATCCTTAAGCAAGTTAAGGATGGTTTCCTAATACATCGAAACGTGGAATCAAATAAACATAGATATACAGATATGCACCCAGAGTCTTATGAAGGCGAGTGGGAGTTACAGTCTGAGTTTGCGGCCACTTTGATTAAGTGAAGTAGTGTGCTGGAAATGTTCTCAGCAAGTAATCACTGTAAATTTTATAACTAATCCAAGACACAGTATACGCCTTGGAGGCACAGAGGAAGCAGTACATGGATCTAGAAGGTTCATTCTTGAACCTTGTGTGGTTCTTCCACGTTTACTATATAGCTGATATAGTGGTGGATTCATTGGTTGAAGCAAGGACCAAGGCCTCTTGAGGGATTCATGTGTGTTAAGGGGGCTCTTTTTGACTTGGTCATTTGGAGCATGATATGAAGATAGTCTGAGTCCCCACGGATTCACGGCTAAAGATGGTTGCGAGTGTTGCATGAGATTCTTGTGTTCCAACTTGGTCTTGTGTGTACGAGTGATTGGTTTTAGGCTAAGTAGGAGATTGTTGAAATAGTGTCCTAAACACAATTGGGTTGGCCAGGATCCGACCAGTTCAGATCATTTCTACTATTTCTTTATGATGATACATATATAATAAATGGTTTTTCTGTTGTCATATATTTGTTGTTTCAAAGATCCAATTATGAACTGTTTTATGATAACGTCCTTAGTATTAAACTGTGATAGAGAAACCATGATATGTGATTATGGTTGATGAGATCTCTAACCACTTTAATAAGTTTGATACTTAAATGTCTCTTGGATGATGTACTATTAAACAGGGCACTGATAGTACGAACAGACTAGCACGTATTAGATGTCTTCTGTCTTTAAGGGCAGTGACAGATCTCGTCTATCATAGTGTATAGACACTTGGACTGTACGTGGACATGTATTAGAGAATGAGTACGTTATATTGACCCTCTTACACTTTTAAATGTCACACTATGTGACGGTTGTGTAATTATCCTTAGGACCAGAGTCTACTTGGCATCACGGTGTGGATTGTGATGCTTTGACACTATTGAGGTTTCCCTTAGCCATGGGGTGATCATGCGGGAGTGATTGGGTATGATACTGAAGCATGCGGAGTATACATGTTAAGTCATCTTGGAATCGCGTAACCTAACAGCAGGGGTGAATATCCGAAAGGGCCTTCTTATAAGGAATGTCTTACTCCCGTGAATCTTTGCAAAGTGAAAGTAAATGAGTTATTTCGAGAGAGCATGATATCCAGATTATAAGATACGGTCGTTAACGGTTGACACTCGACGTACGATCGTATGGATTTATTACAGCGATAGGATTCTATTTACACGCTAACCGAGCACATGAAAGGTAGTAGTCAATGCGTATTGACTCTTTCGATGATTGGGGGTCATGGACGTGTTGCTAGACACTATCCATGATCGTTAAATGTGAAAGGGCATTTTCGTAATTGTACCTTATGTCTACGGCCAACATATTCGGAAGCCTATCGGGTCACACACATATGAACATCAAGTCGGATTAAAATACGGTTATAGTTGATGACCAAAAAGGAAAGAATTTATCACATACTATAAAGGTTATAGTGGTAAATTAATATGGTAGTATTTATTTATTATGAATAAATATAATACAAGATATTAATTATGTTGATTAATTAAATATGTATATTGATACATATATATTTCGGAATATGTATATATATGATATACATGTATTTTGCAAATTAATTAATCATAGTATTATATTAATTAAAGTATATTCCGGGTGCCAAATTATGGCAACTTGGACTTCTAGTGTATTAAGATACACTTGGATTGTGCAATTTAATTAATAGTATTACCATATATTAATATTAAATATTAATATTTATATATATATACACATTCATACGTTACTTGCACATATGATGTGCTTGTGCACATTTGTTTCCAAAATATATATGCACATAGATTTATATTTGTAATATATGTCATATATACACATGTGTAAATTGATTTATGGTAATAAGATAAATATAGTCAATATAAGATAATGACAATATATTGGAAATATTTAACATATGATATTAAATAAATGAGATAAATCAATCAATGGGATTTTCCTTATTTTATTAGGAATAGGTTTTCCCTCTCATCAATCTATTCAAAGCTATTCCCAATCAGTTGGGGAGATCATCTGGGGCGCCGTTTTCTTCTAATTAAGAGAAGGATTGGCTAGCTCTTTTGTACACCATAATTCCAAAAGCTAATTGTTCTTGTGAAAAATAAGAGAGCTTCTTAGAGAGAGATTATAGAGAGAGAAAAGGTCGACCTAGCAGTCGAGTTTTTCTAGTAGCAATCATTGGCGGGATTCCGGCGAGGTGCTCGTGTGGATTACTGGTAGAGGCCGGACGCTTGGACCAACAAAAGCATCTACTTCTACCGGACGGTCAAAGCATCGATCTTTTAGATCAACTAAGGTGATATTAACGTCCCTTCTCTTATATGTTTATTGTTTAAACGAAGTCGATCCTGGATTGGGAAATCAATTTTTAATTTTGGCTGCGCTACTTGATTGATTTCCTAACAGCAGGATGTGAAATCCTTCGGCCCCCAACAAAATCTGCCACTGCATGCACCATTACCATTATAATCTCCATCATTACCATCATCGTCACCACCTTTGTCGTCATCGAAGAGCTTCTGATCATGTAAATAGTGAATTCTTTTCCAACACTTTTTGCCTCAATATGTGACCCTCGTAGTTGCTTCTCCCCACTTTCACCTTCAGCTGCAAGTATATTTATAGATTATGATATATTGGAGATAAAGCCAAACCCATGAAATGAGAGCTTGAAACATGTGTCGAAACAGTCAACTTTAGCGCAAATTTTTTATACGCTCCAGTGAGATTATCTAGGAGGTTATTAAGACTAAAAATACTACTCACGGAGTAGATGATGTTTTGTTTTGGAATCACTCAATTCGGATATCGAGTGAATGAGAAATTAATGCATAAAGTTGGTGTAAAACATTTGTGGGAGAGGTGTTGAAAGTGTGATCAACTCAAACTCTCCCAGGTAGGAAAGATGGGAGACTTGAGCTCTATATTTAATTGCTAGTGAGACACTTTTGGATGTGCCCCAAGGGGCAAAGCATTTTTGAGCAGGAGGGAGGACTTAGATAATTCCACACGCGTGCCGCCTCCGTCATCCGTCCTGCTCGAGCTTGAGCTCGGTTTGGTTGAAATACTACTATTAATTTTTTGGACAAAATTTCATTATGAAATTAACCATAAATTAATTTTTGGCATTTGATTATGACATCGGATCAATTAGAATTCAAGAAGTCCTTCAACCAATCAGAATTCGGATGGCACGACATCCGATCAATCAAATAGAATGAGTTTGGTCGGCCATGGTGCCTAAATCCCAATGCGTGGTTACATTTTCAAGGGGAAAATTTTGATGACGTGTCTCGGCCAATCAGATTCAAGCATTGTCTCATCTTCTCCACTATATAAACAACCCCCTGGATGAAGATTAGATTATTCAATTTTCTATAGTCTTTTCCACCACAATAAGTCTAGCATATAGATATAGTTCTTGAGTCGAAAAGAAGTTGGAGCTCTATGTAAGTTCGCCGAAGCTCGGATTTTTGAAGTGCCTCTAAATCCGAGACGTAAAGTCGTTGTATTTTGGGAGACAGTTGCTACTACCGTGGGCATATCGGAGTAATTTGTTTTAAGGAAAGAGTAACTACTCGCCTCGGTTTGTCATTTATTTATGCATCGCAATTTACTTTATCCTTGTTTTGAGTCAGATCTCTATTGTGAGAGCTTTATTTCGTTAGATCTAGATTGCAATAGAATTATTTAATTAGATCTACACCGTCATAGTTTATTTATTGGATCTACTCAATAACACTTTTATTTCTGAGTTACTTATTTTCTGCAGTTAATTATCCTTAATTACATCTGTGATTTACAGATCTATTCCGTAACTCACTCCACACACGATACACTTTTCCAACATGATATACCTAATTATATCAATCGATAAGTCAACACACTACAACAAAAAACACTTATCGAGACACATCTATAAATACATTTTTCAAAAAATGCCTCTAAAAACATGATATAGAGTCACTTGTATAAAAAAATGTATCTTTAGCAAGTAGGAGGTAAATGTGTGAGACCCTGAAGAGACGTTTTACTATGTCTTAATTCTTTTATATACATGTGGATACACTTTAAAGTGAATTCTACGTAGTGTAGTTTTGTGTGGCTCTATGGAGACACTTTAAAATGTTTTAACTTTATATCATTGGAGACACATTAAAATGTCTTGTACATAAAAATAAAATATTATAAAAAAATCAATGTTGTTACAAACTTTTGTTGGTCCAAAATTAATTTTGTTTAGTAAATTTGAGAACTTGTGATGACACTTTCAAATATTTTAACTTTATATCAATGAAGACACTTTAAAATATGTTACATGACTTTATCCATATTTATTTGGTTTTCCCTAAAAATAATAATTTTTTTGCCAATGATAGCAAAAAATGACAAAAATAGAAACGATTAGTAGAAGATTTTCAAGGGTGCTCCAAACTTCATAAGATGAATTGCAACCAACTACCTCAGATAAAGCCTTTTCAGTCATCGAACTCAGTAGCCAAGCCATTAGAAGTTGATCTGTGGAATCCCATTGTTCAATTGCCGACGCCAGATGCCAATTCATCCCAGAAGACGGTGAAGAAGGTCTAGGAACAGTGCCAAACTGAAATCCTTCTAACTTATACCCCTTCACATTAGGAAGTATAGTATACTTCCATAGCAAATAGTTTTCTTGATTCAATTTCACAGTGTAAGTAGAAAGAAGCAATGAAGTTGAATCTGTGGAATGCAGACTAGGAATTAGCTTGGGAAGAGGATAAGAACTGATAGAACTAGTCAAAGGAGAAATGGGGGTGCATGGTGGAGCTCTTATAGGAAAGTAACCGGAAAATTGTGCTCCGGTGGTGAATAGAGGTGTTGTAATGGAAGAAAATGGGGATAATGGAGTAGATGTCCATGAAAATGGAGGAATATGGCCATAGACACAACCGGAGCTGAAACATTTGTAGTTGTTATGGTGTAGCTTTCTGTGGTGGTGTCCATGGTGGTCATCTCAGCCGTAGAAGGAGCTGATGATGCCATAGAACCGGGCTCGCTACCAAGTTAGAAAAACAGAGAAGATGGAACTGAGCAACTCATTCTCAAATTATCATTTCCATTGATTTCATTCATCTACTACAACTGAGAGTATATAGGTGATTACATTCTTTTGCAAATGGAAAGTAACAACCTGCAGAGAATCTAATAACAAATCTAGATAAGACACAACTTAGACCATTGGATCGAGATGATGTGTACACCACAGATCATGCCACATCATCATCTATGGATAATAGGTAATGTGTACACCACAAATCATGCCAGGTCATCATCTATTTCTTAACAGTAACTTATTTTATATTTAATTGTTATCTAATTAAATTCATTTTTATTGAAAATTTTCAATATTGCATGTGAGGAGATTATGAATGTAATTGTTGATTTGGTAAAAGAAGTTTCTTTTTTATTTTCCACGACAGAGGAAGATAAGAGAAGAAGAAGATGGAATGAAGATAAGAGAAGAATAGTAAAAATGACTGGTTTTCCTATGTATGGAAAACAAGATTGTGGAAATCCAACAAATAGGAAAGAGTGTAACACCCGATACTTACAAATAAATAAACCCGATGTACACCGAGTATGGGTAAAAGTGAAGAAAGCGCACGGTCATCCTGTCTTTGACATCTTCCTGAAAGATGTTCTGCTTGAACAAAAATGTATTTACTTCCCATCATCCATGAATGCAACCAGCTTAACATCTCATGTGTTCCATTTGTTTAGGTGATTAAAAACTCGTCTCTCTTCGCCCATTCATTCCTTCGATCATGGTCATTTGTTTCATTCCATGCATGCCAATCACTTCTATGATTAAGATTTCTTGTTAATTCGGCTAAAGAAGTTTTTTTTTTCCGGTGATGTGAATGAAATAGAGAGGAAGACGAAAGAATAACAAGAAGACGGAACGAAATTAAAAAATTTAGAAATTTATCCGTTTTCATGGTAATCTTTTACCCATCTTTGTTGTACTTTTAATAATTTTTTTCCGGTGATTTCTCTATCCGTGTGAAAAATCACTGGGAATAAAAATGTTTCATCTACCCTATAAAATATGAAAGCAACTGAAATAAGACATATATGGCTGGTTGCTCATTATATATATATATATATATATATATATATATATATATGATTTAATGGAAACATTTAAAAGCTACTAAATTGTAACACGGGACAACATAAAACAGCAAAACGCACATCCATCTTTCATTTGCATTCAAAAGTACAAAAAGTTAGAAAATAAAAAAAGAAAAAAAGGTGGCAAGCCCACAAAGAAGTTGGGATTACATAAAGTTTTAATAAAGCAACTGGACATCCTAAAATTAGTGTTTTTCCATTTCACAGTGAAAGGTATGCCAGATATTTTTTTTTTGTTACCATGCATCAATTGTAACATACATATATCCACATTCTATTAAAAGAGAATGTTTCTTCCATAACAATTAATACACTCAGACCATCTATATAGCGTTCTTTATGAATCGTGTATTGTGTATTTCAAAACAAAATCTGCACGCACACCACTATTTGCAGCAATCTTATAGTATGATTTACTATATTGTTATGCAAGAAACATTTTCTTTGAGTAGATAATGCGCATATTCGTATGATTACTTATTCCGATTTACGGTGGCATTGACCATCGGTGTTACAGGTGCAAGTGGATCCTGCGTAAAAGTTGCATATATAGTCATCGTTTCTTTCAAAGATGTTTTCATTACATGACCCAATTTCGAGGCATGGATCGTCCTTTTTATGACCACCTTCATAATCATCATTATCAAGTTCTAAACCATCACCTTTATAACCGTAAGCGCCAAAACCACCATCATATGGAATATTACCTTTAACACCATAACCATCACCGTAATTATCATTAACTTTACGAGGATCAATATCATTATCAGAATCATCACTATAACGATCACCGTAATCATCAGCATCATCTTTATCAGAATCATCACCATCACCATCACCATGAAGCTTTCTAGACGGGGAAGAATCCATAGGGACTTGTTTTGCAAGGAAGTTTCTTTTCAGATGATATCCGTGTGCCACTTCCATTTCAGCAGATGCAATTTTTGTTAAAATAAAATGTTAATATCAAAATAAAAAATAAAATTGCAGTGAAAAGTAATTAATAACAAAAAAAAAAAAAAAAAAACGCTATTAGAGAGAAAGACGTAAGAGATAAAAGAATGGAAAATCAAAGCAACGAAGATATATATATGCTAATTAACCTGATATGAGAAGAAAAACAAGGAGTAGAAAAACAAATGCAATCTTGTTAGCCATCTTCTTCTTCAACCCCTATTTCTCTATGTAAATTAACTTTGATGATATTTCTTTCTCTATGTGAATAAACTTTGATGATATATATGGGGATCGGCTGTGTTAATTATATTGTTAGAAATAGTGTATTTATAGTATTCAAATTAGCTTTGTGCCACTACGCGATATTGTCTTACATGATCCATAAGGCCAATTAAATATTTGATTTTCTTAGTAAAAAATATTGTTTAATTTTCGTAAAGATATTGTATTACTAATAGTTTTTGTTGGTTTGTGTTGTTATAATTTAGTTCGTTAATACCACCTTAAGGAAGATATATGCAAAGTCAAATCATTATTCAAAGGTATCACTTGCGGTAGATCATGTAAAACAAGACAAATCTGTAAATAAAACCGTTTAGCCATGTTAATTAATTTTACATATGAAACTGTTATGTTAATTAAAACCTTTTTCTACCATAGAAGAGCGGAACCCACTTTTTTTTTTTCCCGTTTGTAACTTTCTTTTTTGGGAGACTTTATTTTTCCTGGCGTAGGGTCTTTGCACATTTTCCTACTGAGGCAGAATTTTCCCACACCTGGGTTTTGGCACTCATAGGTTTTTAGAGGGCAGGGCTACGCTTCGTCTACGTTTTTGGTATAAGGGGAGGGCCAAGATACGGCTTGTACGAACTTTATTTTTTTTCTTAATAATAAAAAAGGTTTCGTCAAAAAAATAAAAATAAAACCTTTTGACATGATCAATGAAATTAATTAATATGTTTTAGGCTTAGTCATGCATTATTAAATAGTACTATTGAAACCGCACTGAAGAGAAGCTTGCAGTTTAAGAAAGATAATATACAGATAGCAATGCAAACATAAAGAATGACGAAATTGATAAAAAGCAGAAACAAAGAAAACATAGTGATTTAACGTGGTTTCCGGCATTGTGCCGACTACTCCACGGACAGAAAATGAGATATTTTACTATGCACAAAATTACAAGGTTTTCACAAGTGTGTGAACAACACTCTAAAAGACACACATTGCATTGATTACAACATTGATATTTATAGACACAATTCCTTAAACCCTAACCGCTAAAGATCTTTGTAGGAATTGTCATAAAAGCCCCAGATGTGGACCCCAGCTCCAACTATTATCCACCATACGAAACTCAATTCAAAACTGACTTTCCAAACTTGTAATCAACTGCCCAGATGTAGAACTCAGCTATACTCAAGAAAACTCAAAGACACCAAAATCGATCGCAGACTTGAAGAACCTCAGTTGCACTTCATCCAACTGACTTTCACAGAACTGAATATACTTATACTGAAGACTGACAATCATTCTCAGTCTCAGTTTTCCTGATTAGTTCTACCAATTTATTCATTAGTTTAGAGATCAAGTCACCAAACTGACAAATCTCCACCTTGACTTGAACTCATTCACAATCAACCGATTGCATAATCGGATGTACTTGTACCGGATGAATTAAATCAATGCCAGGATGTACTTGTACTGACTTCTCCACGAGAATCCACTCAAGGTGATCGCCTTTTATGAGTATCCCGATTTCGATTTATAAGCTTTGAATATTTAGCAAGTCCATGCACGATGGAAACTTGCTCTGCTGAACTGGTTTAGTGAGCATGTCAGCAGGATATCCCTGGTGCTGATCTTCTTCACTACAACCATCTTCTCATTTCTCAGAAAATGTTACCTCACATCAATATGCTTGGTTCTCTCATGATGAACCTGATCCTTAGCTAGACAAATTGCACTCAAACAGTCACAATAAATCTCAGCTTGATCCTGATGTAGCCCTAAATCACTGACTAGTCCCTTCAACCATAAACCCTCATTGGCTGCTTCAATAAGAGCCATATATTCAGCTTCAGTAGTTGATAAAGCCACTGTTGACTGAAGAGTTGCTTTCCAGCTGACAACTGAATTCCCCAATATGAAAATATAATAAGTCATTGCTTTTCTTCTATACACATCACCTACATAATCAGCATCACAATATCATGTGATCAGTTCTTGGTATCACCTCCATAAATGAGACCAACATCAGTTGTACCCCTAAGGTACCTGAATATTCTTTTCACAGCTTTCCAGTGATCATTTCCAGATGAGCCATAAACCTACTGACAACACTGACTGTTTGTGCCAGATCAGGCCTAGTGAACACCATAGCATACATCATACTGCCAACTGCACTAGCATAGGAAACTCTTGACATGTACTCCTTCTCCTCTGCTGATTGTGAAGCAAAAAACTGACAAATGAACATTTGATGCCATAGGAGTATCTATTGGCTTAACAGCTGACATGCCAAATTTTGATAAATCTTCTGTATATAGCCCTACTGAGATAAAATCAGTCTCTTCTGATTTCAATCTCTCTAGATCTCCATCCCTAATATTTTCTTGGTTTTACACCCAAATCTTTCATTTCAAACTCAGCACTGAGAAGGTCTTTTAGATACTGAACATCAGACTTCTTCTTTGCAGCTATCAACATGTCATCCACATATAACACAAGATAGATGTATGATCCATCTTTCAACTGACTGTTGTAAACACATCAATCATAAGGACTTATGCTGTAACCCAACTGGATCATATAACACTCAAACCTTTTATACCACTGTCTAGGAGCTTGCTTCAGTCCATACAAGGACTTCTTCAACTTGCACACAAAATTTCCGTTCTAGGAATTTGGAAACCCTCTGGCTGAGTCATGTATATCTCTTTATCTACCTCACCTTGTAGAAAAGCTGTCTTCATATCTAACTGCTCAAGTTCTAAGTCCTGTTGTGCCACTATTGCTAGCAACACTCTGATTGATGTATGTTTGACTACTTGTGAGAATATCTCATCAAAGTCCACCCTTCTTTCCGACTGAAACCTCTTGCAACCAAATGTGCCTTATACTTGACTCTTTCTGCCTCAGTTATCCGTTCCTTCTTCTTGAAGATCCATCTGCATGTAACAGCTCTAATTTCAGCTGGATGTTTAACTAGATCCCAAGTCTGATTCTTCCGTAATGACTCTATTTCATCTTACATGGCAACTGATGCAACTTTCCTAGGGTTCCAATCTTACCGGCAATGTACCAGGTCAATTGTAGCCTAGTACGGTGGTCAAGGTCATATCCCCCAAGGATGTGAGGTCAAACACCAATTAGTTATTATTATCTTGATCCGAATCGCAAGTTTCATGAAGAAAGTGCGAATTAACTTCAAAGATTGTTCAAATGATAAAAAAGAAACTAACCAAGATGATTCATAGTTCAAGCTATCTCTCTTTGATTCATTGGAAACGATCTACCTAACACCTTCCATTGGTGTTCTAATATGTGAACGGTGCATTCTAAACAAAGCGGTTTCCCTCATATGAGCGAACGAAACCACTCTTTGTCTCCTCCTTGGTCTAAATACCTTAAACCTAATGAATTGACAAGATAAACTCTTGAATGTAAAATTCCTTGGATAAGGAACCGAATTCCGCTTGGGTCGATTCTACCTTCCGTTCTTCTTACCCTCTTCTCACAACTAATGTCTTTCATTCGGTATCCACTAGTTGGGTAGATGCATATGTAGGTTAATTACTCCAAATACACAAGGCAAACAATACAAGTAAGAAGAATTTCAACACAAAAGAAACTAGAAAACATAAACAAGCATTCCCAAGCAGTCATATAAGATTAACTATCACAACTACATAACATTGGCTAATAAAGGACTAGCCACTCATAGATATGAACACAAAAATGTCAAAGTTAACATTCATATCAACAAGAACAATTAAACAAAGGTAAAGTCTAAGAATTTACCAAATTCAAGCTATGAACTCGAAATTAGAAGCTTCCATTCAATCTTCAAAAGTCTTTAATGGAGATAGACACACAAAAGTGTTGTTTTTCTCCAATCAAAATGATTCAAACATTAAACCAAGAATTCTTGATGATTAAAATGAAGTTTAAGAGCTAAATATGATATATGTTGGCTAGAAGAGCCTTGAGGGTGGAGGTTCCTTCAAGCTAAGGAGAAGGTGGTGTTTTCTTCTTCTTGGTGTGTTTTTTCGATATCCTCGAGATTGACTTCAAAAGCCTACTTAATTGGTCGATTTTACATCACGGCTCACACCGGTTCTTTCACGGCTCACGCCGTGAGTGCTGCTAGTTCCCACGGTGTACGCTGCATCTGACAAGGTGGTTGGGATGTTGACTTGATCATTAAATGCACCCATATACCTCAGACCTTGTGTCTCGGCTTGCGCTGTATGTAGTTGCGGCTCACGCCGTGCATGATGTCTCGGCTTGCGCCGGAATTGCTTCATTTTCACCCATGTCTTCACGGTGATTTCTAATCACATAATTTGTCCCCCCATTGTCTTGTTTCCTCCAACTACGGCATGAGACTCTATCTATCCTCTATATTCTCATTCCACACTTCAATAATTACTGCAAAACACCAACACAACATACCACACGTAATTAACAAGATATAACTAATAAGCTCTAAAGAGTGATAAAAATGCTTGAATATTGGTTGTGCTACACAAAACAAAAGTGGTTTGAATTATCAAGAAATTTACTCTAATTGATACAAAATATCACTATATAATAAAGAAATGGGGGTACAATATCATGGAATTTCATCATACAGTTGACATACATCAACCACTCCCCACATAGATTTTGCTCGTCCTCGAGCAAACAAGCGACAAAATAACTAGTGTTACAAGTAAAGTACTGCAATGTCGAGGCTAGTCTGTTCAACTAGGTGATGCAACTAATCAAAATTATAAATGTATGTTAACTGTGTTCCAAGAAGGTAGTGGAGTGTGTGTGTGAATATCCCTCAAAGTTGTTATCAAACAATCAACTTTGAAATCATGCATGCAATACTTATCAGGTGCAATCCATAGGCTTAAGAATGATATCAATCTCCACTAATCGAGGCATTCAGAGTCAAGAAGATAGATGGGGTAGGACTTGCAAGCTTGTAACGTTAGGCTCGGGTATTGGCTAACGAAGGGATAAAAAAAGATATATCAAAGAGAACAATTGCGAGATAGCAAGAATCTACACCTTCAATTCCAAGGAATTTTAATTTGACACTTCCAACTCTCATATAATTGCTAAAGACGTCTCTCTTGCAACAACATGGGAGATCAAGTACCAAATAATTTATTTATCACCCAAACATGGGTCACTTGAACTTGGTAAACTTGCCCTTCAAACTTGCTTTGACTCAACATTTATTAATTGGATCTTTATTTACATCTCACTTGAACGTTAATTTATTTATGAAATTTTCCTTCTTCTCTTTTTTGTTTTTTGGGAAATGGAAATGAAATATATATACTCTAATGGACTCTGAACTCGATAGGATACCATCTCAACTTTGTGCCAAAAAATTCATCCAACTTTCAACTCCAAAGTCATCACCACACAATATATATAAACTTGCGAGATGCCAAGGGAATGTAGACCAAAATTAGGTTAAGGGTCGGATTATAATAAGGTTAATCACGGATGGTTATTTTCGAGTGGGGTCTCACCACTCTACAAAGGCTGAGATGGGGACAGGTGGAAATTATGTTCGGGAAGGCCATTTGGCTCTATTTGAATAAAAGAAATTCCACAACCGTCATCCCTAACTCCGACTCCAAACACCTTTCTATTTCACCTCGAAAGGATATCAAGCCTAAGTTCTAGTTGCCATAAAAGCATGCTTACATGATTGCATAAAAGTTTGCATGTTAACAAAAGATTGGAATATACGTACTCAAAGAGTTCACACTACAATCGAAGATTCACGTTAAATTGCATTTATAAATCATTAAAGTTACTCACTTTGTCGAGACATTTAGTCTCTCAATTACCCATCTCAACTCGTATCAAAAGCAATTTTCTCAAACTTGGTTGTTCGAATTCAACTAAATTTAAGTGTTTCTTCGGTATTTAGTGAGTTTTATCCGTTGTTGACCCGACTACGTCTCCGCTCCCCACTTACAAACTAGCATTGCCCTTAATGGATAGTGAGGATAAAAGAAGTAGGAGGGTGAACAAAGGGGATTAATTAGAGTAAAAGTGTGAAGATATGTAATGGAACATGTGGTGGACACGGCTAAACCGTGTGTGCTAAAATACAAAAACAGTGTGTGTCACGGCATACGCCGGGAATTCCACGGTGCACGCTGCGTGTGTGCATGAAATATGTGCAAGGCAAATGTATGCATGCAGAGATGACAGAAACAATGTAAAAACTAATAATAAAAGGACAAAGAAAGTTGGAGAAGGAAAAAAAACACAACAAATGAAAATTAAACTAGCATACATAAGACGTTATACAACAAGGGGGCCAAGCCGTGAGTTGCACAAGATGAGATATGAAACAGACAATGGAAGGAAATTGTTCAAGATGCCTTATTATTAAGACAAACCGAGGGAAATAAAAACTGGAAACGAGATAACAGACCCAACCAACTAACATTCAAACCAACGACCTAATCACTCTTCATCGAATCGACAACGGAGGGGTAGAGCAACCACCGGGTGGGTCACGAGGAAGCGCACCGGAGCGAGTCGCACGGCTCGGGAAACCTCATCACCAGGTAGGGTGGGCATTTCAGCCAGAAAGGTGCAAAGGTGAGAGATTAACCAGGCAAACGGAAGCGGCTGACATGGATTACGTTGAGAGCCAGCAAATTGAATAGCAGCCTTATGGATAAGGACACCCCAATCAATGATAGCACCAACCCGAAGGCGTAGAGAGAAGAAGCTCATCATCGAGAGATCTCCGAAAAGTGCGGTGAAGGAAAGACACATGAATTAATCAAGTGTTTCCATGCACGGCGTCGCGGTCAAGATCCGCCGCAGTGAAATCACCAAGTAGGGCCATGGTCGCTCGAACAAGAAGCGCGAGTAGCCTTAGAAAGGTAGTGAATGAAGTCGTTGTTCTTGTCCAAGTTCCATTGTTCTTCGTAATGAATGTGTGGAGGTGCTTAGTCTTATTAAATGGAGAAGACCGAATTGTTGATTACGGCGTGAAAGGGCACTGACCACCACGCAAGGTAACGTAAGTAGGTGTCGCTCACACAGTGAGACTCGAAAGGATCTGCATAGAACTCACGTACCATGGAGAAATTGACACGACTCAAAATGAGACCATCCACCCCACGTGACGTGAACCTTGGAGAACTTGGTTAGCTTGCTCGTGTTTAAACCATTTTCAAACTGAATAGGTGCATGACCAAAGTGTTGGAAAATGATGGTTAAAATGGATGTGTTAAATGATATGTCATATTGGGCCTATTGGGCCTAAGTGGTGAATGGAAAGTGTTAGTATTAAAGGGAAAATTGGAGAAACCAATTTCTCCCAAATTGGAAGGAAGGAAGGGAGAAGAGTCAATATTTATATGATGTTGTTTTAGTGTAGTTGGAATAAGAAACCAACTTTATACACCGTTCTCTACGCGCAGACGCAGGGGGGTGCAAATCCAATCCGGATTTACCCTTGGGCTTGTGCATGCCCGCGTGTCCTGCGTACACGAATGCAGCTCGATTCGAAGGGCTCAAGATAAGGCTTGGTTTTGCAAATAAAATCTTTTATTTTCCAATACTGAATGCTCTTGAATGCTGCTGCTCTGAGACAGTTTCCATTCCAATTCCAACGTGATTATGTGAATGCTGAGACCTTCAATGCTGCTGCTGTGAGACTGTTTCCATTTCAATTCCAACGTGATTATGTGAATGCTGAGACCTTCTAGGTTCTAACACTTATTTCATATTGATGATGACATTCAATTGGTGAATTGTTCCATCTTCCATCGCTTTTCCAATCTCTCTACTAGAGCCTATATAAATGACCACACAGATACAAGCCCGGAAAAGGACCTTAAGAAACCGTGGCGATACACCGAATTTCTTCCTCCTTCTACCCTTCTTATGAAAAATAGAGAGTTCAAGCTACATAGTTCTTAAACAAGGAAGGTATGGTGCAACCTGTCCTTGTTAACCGTTCTATCCTGGGAGACTAACGTTCCATTGAAGCTCAAGCACTCGACGGTGAGGGGACGAATTAGTCTTAAGGAAAGTGTGTTAAACACATGGCTCGGTTTCCTTCTACTTTTAATCTGTTTCAAAACAAACTGTAAGTTGTTTTGTTGTAATTTCGATTTGGTTTGTTGTAATTTCTTTTATTGTAATTTAGCTTATTCGATTTCTAGTCAATGCATGTAATCAGATTGTGCCCAGTTTACTACATAGAGTGCAACAATCTTAAGACTAATTCGTGTTTCTATATCGGTGAGCCGATGACAGAATAATTCTGGTTCATTGACAGAATTGAAAATGAATAGTAAACTGTTGTTTACGAATCGAAGGCTCGTTTTCTGTTTCAAAACAGAATTATAAACGGAGCAGAATTTTCGTGGAGTGATCGTCTAAAGATACTCACGAATATTTTGAGTAATCATACAGGATTCTCAAATGATTTGTTCAATAATCATTATAGAAACAAGTTCGAGATTGTTTTATATATTATTGAAAGAAATTTAACAGAAACAATTTCGAGATTGTGTATAGTTCGGTTCACGAATGTTCTATACAGTATTCAAAGAAATTTAATCTGTTTGTATTAAATTTTAGATATGACAACCATTACGAGTCAAAAATGAATCGGCATTAAACCGAATCGGTTTTTGATGATAAAATAATCTCATTGAAGTTTCCATTCTTGAAGAAAATGAAACGAGATTAAATGGTTCAGTTTTCTGTTCTTGAAGAAAACGAATCGAGTGTAATGAAAACAAACTGGTTCTAGGAGTAGTCATAATAGATACTCAAGAAACATTTTATAATCATGATCACATGAAGATGATCAAAATTTATACATATATATATGTAATTGTGTTTGTTGTGACGCAAGTGATATATTTTCTGAGGAAATTTTTTGTGGACTCAAAATCATTTTGCGTAAATGAGTTTTGTTGTTATTATTTTAGGAAGGAAATAATTATTTGATTGAGAATTATTTAATTATAATTCTTTATTTGATTATAGTGTTATAATCTGTTGTGACACAACATTATTTGTGTGACAAAAGACGTGGAGTGTTAATACTCACAAATTTCGTTGAGTGATTTTATTTGATACTCACGGAATAATAAAATATTATTAAATTTCTTCGAGAAATTTAATTGTATGTATATTAATGGATGTAGTCCATTTTGTGGTCATTGGATCTATACATGTAATTATATGAGATAGCATATGATTTATTAATGTATATTATAATTAAAGTGTTGTGACTTTTAATATTCTATAACGAATTTATTTGTAATGCAATACTTTATTATTTGTCCAAAATTTTAATACATGTTATAAAATAGATGTAAATTTTATCAATTTAAAATTTAATTCTATACATGTTATGAAATAAAATGAATTTGCTTTAAAATTATAGCGGTAGTCCGAGGATACATACTATAATGCAAATTTTATTATGTTGGTATCGTCGTGTTCGAACCAAATAATGGAGGAATTGTTGAGTTTATGCATTTACAACAATCATTGAGGTGCATCATTGTAAATAACGTGTGTGCAACCGTATGATTATTTGTGTGAATTAAATCGGGTTTGATTTAAATCGGGTTGTATCCTGTGAAATACAAATTGTGTTGAACTTAATTGTTATAATACAAGTATATGACTGGATGACCGGTTAGTGGAATATGAACCGTTGCATTAATAATTATTGAAAACGTTTCATTGTCAAAGTTAATGAGAATTAACAAAGAATCATGGTATTGATGATTATTAATTCTTAAAACGTCTATAAGGTTTAGAGATTATGAATAGTAATCATTAATTTATGATTATTTAAAAGTTCAACTGTCATAGTTAATGGGATTTAATAGTGGTGTTGATGACTATTAAAATGAATGTAAATGTTTTAACTAAACCTAGATAATAAGTAGAATACTGATATTCTACAAACCGTTTAATGACATTGAAGATAATGAGGCTCTGATGCTTTTAAATGTTATAAGAATGAAGGTGGGAAACAACTTAGCATGAGGATTTAACTACCCGTAGTGACTGTGGTGGTGGATATGTTGTACCGTTTCATGAGTCTTGGCTTTGGCGCGCCGCATCATTCATCAAACAACTACACCATATACACATGACACACCAGTCACAGGGTTTTGTTGAACGCAAGAACTCAATTCTTAAAGAGCTGATGAATGCTACGTTGTGAAGTTCAGGAGTGACACACAAATGTGGGGTGAAGCTATCCTATCTAGCAATTATCTTTTGAATAAGATACCCCGAAAGAAACAAGAGAAAACTCCTTATGAACTATGGAAGGGTAAACCTCCATCCTACAAATACTTGCGAGTGTGGGGGTACCTTGCAAAAGTGCTTGTACCTACACCCAAAGTAGTAAAGATAGGATCAAAATCAGTTGATTGTATATTCATTGGATATGCACAAAACAGTAGTGCTTATCAATTTCTTGTGTATAAGTCAGATAATCCTGAAATACATAAAAATACGATAATGGAATCGAGAAATGCATCATTCTTTGAGAATGTATTCCCGGCTAAAACAAATGAACCTAGTTCATTAAAGCGTGTTCATGTTCAGGATCACCCTTCGAGCAGTTGAATGAGGAAGAGCCAACTGAGGTTGAGCCAAGAAGAAGCAAGAGGTCGAGGACTGAAAAATCTTTTGGTGAAGATTTTATCATTTATATGATAGAAACAGATCCTCAAAGCTTTAAAGAAGCGACAACTTCTTACGAAGGTCCAATGTGGAAAGAAGCAATAAATAGTGAAATAGACTACATATTGCAAAATCATACTTGGGAGTTAGTTGATATACCTCCAGGATGTAAGCCACTAGGATCAAAATGGATCTTTAAGAGGAAAATGAAACCTGATGGATCTATTGATAAATATAAGGCCAGACTAGTAAGAAAAGGTTATAGTCAAAAAGAAGGTCTTGATTATTTTGACACATATTCTCCAAAGGATTTGAGAATAACTTCCATTAGGATGGTACTTGCTATAGCAACTTTGCGTAATTTAGAAGTACATCAAATGGATGTGAAAACCGCTTTCTTAAATGGAGATTTAGAAGAAGAAATCTACATGGAACAACCTGAGGGTTTTTCTAGTCCAGGACAAGATAAGAAAGTGTGTAAATTGGTTAAGTCATTATATGGCTTAAAACAAGCACCAAAACAATGGCATCAAAAGTTTGATCATGTTATGCTTGAAAAAGGGTTCAAAACCAAAGAATGTGATAAATGTATTTACATGAAAGAAACAAAAGATGGCTATGTCATCTTATGTCTTTATGTGGATGACATCTTTGATAGTTGGTAGAAATGATAAGATGATCAAATCTACCAAAGATATGTTAAACGCCTTGATTTGAAATGGAAGATATGGGTTTAAGCGAGAGATGATATTAGGGAATTAGAATTACAAGAAATTCTAATGGTCTCATTTTGAGTCAATCTAATTATATTGATAAAATCTGGAAAAATTCAATAAAGATGACTCAAATGAAGCTAGAACTCCAATAGATCAAAGTCAACTTTTGTTCAAAAATAAAGGTGAGGTGTATCTCAATTAGAGTACGCATAAGGATCATTGGAAGTCTAATGTACTTAATGAGTTGTACTAGACCGGATATAAACTACTGTTTGTTGGCAATCTAAGTAGATATACTAGTAATCCGAGTCATGAACATTGGAAAACTATAGTGAGGTTACTGAGATACTTAAGATATACTCGTAAGTATGGCCTTCACTATACAAGAGAACCAATTGTTATAGAAGGATATACTGATGCAAATTGGATTTCAGATTCAAAGGATTCAAAATCCACAAGTGGCTTTGTATTCACGTTAGGCGGTGGAGCCGTGTCTTGGAAATCTTCCAAACAAACCGTGATAACCAGATCCACAATGGAATCTGAGTTTGTGGCATTGGATAAATGTGGGGAAGAGGCAGAATGGTTGCATCAATTCTGAGGATATTCCTCAATGGCGAAGCGATGCCGGGAATATGTATTCATTGTGATGATCAATCAACGATTGGAAGAGCACAAAATATAATGTATAATGGTAAGTCTAGGAACATACGCCCGAAGACATAATTCCATTAGACAACTACTCTCAATCGGGTACGATTACCTTAGACTATGTTAAGTCAGAGGATAATCTTGCGGATCCGCTAACCAAAGGGTTAAATAGAGAGCTAGTTGCTAAATCATCAAGAGGAATGTGACTAAAGCCCATGGAATAAAACTTTTGCGAAGGAAAACCCAACCTTGCAGATTGGAGATCCCAAGATCTTGGTTCAATGGGAAAACCTAATTGCCAAGTAAAGTCAGCGTGGGGGTAACCCTCAAGCTCATTCCTAAGATGAAGAAACAGTGAGATTGAACGAGGATAAGCTCACAGAAGAGCTTTTAATGATTTGTGTAAGAAGAATATTTTGAGGAAATTTTGAATTACAGAATCACCTATGTAAGAGAGAAGAGGGGCCGCTTCAAAGGGAATTGTATAGGGCGCAATTCTTAGAAACTCTTGCAGAACCAGGCAAATGTCCACGGCCAAAATGGACATAACCGCAAGAACCTATGTTGCTAGGTAGATGTAGTGTGGTTGATATGTCATCATTTACATCAACGGCAGAATAGTTCAAGGACATCGCGTCTACTAGTCAGCCAGTAAAGTAAACATATTTAATCAAGGGAAGGTTCAAAGGGTCACACCTACCTATCCTATGCATTGATCTACCGCCGAACTCTCAATTTCATTCTTAGAGCCTTTGTTAGGGTTTAAACACTATTCCATTCATGTGGGGGATTGTTGGAAAATGATGGTTAAAATGGATGTGTTAAATGATATGTCATATTGGGCCTATTGGGCCTAAGTGGTGAATGGAAAGTGTTAGTATTAAAGGGAAAATTGGAGAAACCAATTTCTCCCACATTAGAAGGAAGGAAGGGAAAAGAGTCAATATGTATATGATGTTGTTTTAGTGTAGTTGGAATAAAAAACCAACTTTATACACCGTTCTCTACACGCAGACGCAGGGGGGGTGCAAATCCAATCCGGATTTACCCTTGGGCTTGTGCATGCCCGCGTGTCCTGCGTACACGAAAGCAGCTCGATTCGAAGGGCTCAAGATAAGGCTTGGTTTTGCAAATAAAATCTTTTATTTTCCAATACTGAATGCTCTTGAATGCTGCTGCTGTGAGACTGTTTCCAATCCAATTCCAACGTGATTATGTGAATGTTGAGACCTTCTAGGTTCTAACACTTATTCCATATTGATGATGACATTCAATTGGTGAATTGTTCCATCTTCCATCAGTTTGCCAATCTCCTCTACTAGAGCCTATATAAACAGCCACAGATACAACTGGAAAAATGACCTTAAAAAACCAGAAGCTGACACACCGAATTTCTTCCTCCTTCTACCCTTCTTATGAAAAATAGAGAGTTCAAGCTACATAGTTCTTAAACAAGGAAGGTATGGTGCAACCTGTCCTTGTTAACCGTTCTATCCTGGGAGACTAACGTTCCATTGAAGCTCAAGCACTCGACGGTGAGGGGACGAATTAGTCTTAAGGAAAGTGTGTTAAACATATGGCTCGGTTTCCTTCTACTTTTAATCTGTTTCAAAACAAACTGTAAGTTGTTTTGTTGTAATTTCGATTTGGTTTGTTGTAATTTCTTTTATTGTAATTTAGCTTATTAGTTTTCTAGTCAATGCATGTAATCGACAGCCCAGTTTACTACATAGAGTGCAACACAAAGTAGTTGAGGTAATGGATCTGAGCCACTCGTAACCATATTCAAAAATGGATGGTGGACCATGAGGATAGATGTGCTCGGTGGAGTTTGGTTGGGAAGACAAGGCATAAAGGGAGTCGGGTGGGGAAGGAGTGCGAGAAATGGAGTTAGATGACATGGTGGAAAAGGAAATTAGGGAAGAGAAGTGTAAATAAGAATTTCGGGGTGAGGGTGGAAAGGAAATATGAGGGGGAAATTATATAGAAGATTTGGATGAAAATGTGATAATGCATGTGTCAAATAGAATCTGCCATCAAAAAGAGGTCACGGCATGAGCCGGGACAAAAAAGCCTGCCACAAGATTCTCTGCAGATTGACATTGATTGAGTAAATCATGTCTTATGGCGCAGGCCATGGTGTTGACGGCGCTAGCCGTGTGCAAAATGTGCAAAACCGGAGAGTTGTACGGCGTAAGCTGGAGAAATCACGGCGCAAACCGTGTACAAAATAGCAGAAGCCAAAAATAGCGACTCAGAAAATAGAAGCTAGGCTATATAACACATCAAATCAAAGGGGAAATTTGCACAGATTGAAAATAAGTGAATCCACGCAAAAGCAAGACATAGTTCCACAAAAAGACATAGAGGTGGCAAGCAAGTAAAATAGTTTGACAATACAACTAATAATAAATTAAAAGTTAAGGCCACATACAGCCACCGAACACATTATTGAAAGTTTGTAGGTGAAATGACATGGATAAAAACAAAACATCGTCATCGTGGATTGGTTGGAGAAACATCTCGAGATCCTCGTCTTGCTTGTCCGACCGTGCTAGCGGTGCATAACTCATTTGGCTCAACAGACCGGCTCTCTGAAAGTCGGCAACGAAAGGATTGTTGAGTATCTCAATCGGCTCAGAAGATGATGAAACAGATGCAAACGTCCCAGAACCAGCACCAACCGTGGACATCACCACTGAACTCTCCAATCGCAAACGCCCAAACCCAAAGCGATGGAGGCAACAAAGAAAGCGGGCTCATCCCGGCTAAAGGAAAAGATCCGATGCACTGCACTGTAGAAAAAGAACTAGACACGCCACTAGCGATTTTGAAGGATGAGGAGGATGGATGGGGTGGTGAGGTGTGAAGATAGGAATGGTGGGTAGCCATGCGAGGTAAAGTGTAGGCTTCCTCATGCAGATTCTCGAGGATTGGTGTCTTGGGTCATGAGGGGGTTCGAGAAGCAAGGAAAGCATCTTTGCCCTCGCATAGCAAAGATGCAGCAGTCATTGGCCCATTGACAAGATCGTTCGAACCCCAAGGCTAAATTAGCTTTCATAGCCACAAGACAACCATGCATAAATTCCATCTCAAAGTCCTGAAAATTGAGTCGTGCATTGAGACCCGAGTCATGGGTATAAGGTCTAACGTGTGGTAAGGCCTGGCTAGATATCGGGGCAAACTCTGATTGGAAGCTCGAGGATGGAGTTAGGGTAGTAGAAGGAGATTTTGACCGCGTAGACGGTTGTTCGGAGATGCTAGGACCAATCAGAACTATGGAGGGTGATTCTAACTTGTCACTCGGGAGGTACTTAACATGATTGATGGCACATAGACTAGAGATAAGACCCGAAAAGGGCATGTTTTCATTTTATCAAAATCATCCGGAAAACTCTATAGCCTTACCAAAGATAATTTTCCCTACATCAATAGGGATATCCTGCCAAATTGGAAAGGTTAGACACGACTCCTCACTAGTGAAACTGGCTATGTGATGAGAGGGCGACATATTATGACTCAGAAAGTGCTTTAGAACTGGAATATCCTTATGGGTTTTCCCAAAACTGAACCCAGTCTCTTTCCAGACAGCGGTAGGGTCAACCAGTTTCTGAAATTCATGGGCTTTAGCCCATAAATTAGCATCAGAATCAAGTCCCCAAACCGTGTTATACTTCTTATCGATTGGAATTTCAGGGATGCCAAAGAAATCATTGATGGATCTAGGGGAAAAAGGGACTTGTGTCGTACGAATGGAAATAGAACTAATCTGCTCATCGTCACTGGGATTAGCAATCGACAACATGGTATAAAACTCGGCTACCAAAATGTGATTGACAGGTTTGATACGCTCCACAGCGAGTGTAACCCAATAGTGGTCCTGGATGATTTTGGTTACTTTTACACTCACGTGGCCATAGTGAATACCGTGCTCCAAAAGTAAAGAACAGTGATTGAAATAACTGTCGAAATTCACTATGGCAGTGGCAAGAGCAGTTTTGGCAAAAAAGATGGCCTTTTCAGCAGGAGTTAAGGCACGTGGTTTAGTCGGGGGTATGGCTACGACTTCGCATTTTTTGTTAGGGTAATTCTTATGGCGAGAAGTTTGTTCAGACATTTACGACGGTGGTGGTGGCAACAACAAAACAACAACCTAACCAAACCAATAACAGAATTAAACTTATCCTCCGGTTTCATCAACGAATTGAAAACAATTAAGCAAAAGGACGACAATGAAAATGAAGTGTAGAAGATATGGATTATCGTGTTGTTGAGAGAGTGCCGCTGGAATGAAGCCCAGTCGCTAGAAAGTATGGAGGTGCTCTCCTCTTGTGCTCCAAAACTTAGATTTCAATGGGTGAGAAGGAAAAGGATGAAAAGAGAAGAAAAAGAGGAGAAAAAGAAAGAAGAAGGTGTGATGTTGTGAAGGGGGGGGGGGGGGTTATGGGGGAAAGAATAAGAGGATGTTTGAAGGGGTGGATTTTGAGAAAAAGTGGAGAGGGGAGGTTGAAAGCTGATTTAGTGTAAGTAAAGAGGAGAGAGAGAGAGGGAAAAGGCTATTGGAATTCAAAACTGCCATTTACGGCGAGAGCCGTGAATACACACGGCGTAAGCCGTGAGACCATCTGGTTTTTCCCTCGAGTTGCAGCGCAAGCCATAAACCTTCTAGTATCTCACCTCTGAGTCACGGTGTGAGCCGTGAGAGCTTCTGGTTTCCTTCCTAAATCACGGCATAAGCCGTGATATTTACGGCGTAGGCTTTAATACCTAAACTTCAAACAAAACAGTTTCCCACCATTGCCTAATGTCATTTCACTAAACTTTACAAAACTTGTTTGACACAGAGAATTTGTACGGGCTGCCTCCTCTGTAGCGCTTTTTGTTTAATGTCGTTTCCTCGACAAGATTATACGATAGAAAGATGGAATTACACAGATCATCATAGGGGACACTACTAGCTATCACCACATAAGCATGCAATTTGAAAACACACAAGCTAACCAAAAGTTGATACTTAAGAAGTAAAAGAAAGATAGTATCCGGGGTTGCTAAATTTATAGTCTATAGCTAGACTATGTCATGCTATCATTCGGATGAAATTCGGTAAGAACATCACCTCCCCGAGTTGAGGGATTCCTTCTTCTTCAATGATTAACTTCACTCGGAGTCCATTTGCTAAGAACATTTTCTCACCGTCAGTGAGCTCTACTGCACCGGATGCATGAACCTTTGTTAATTTAAATGGCCCTGCCCACCTAGATTTTTAAACTTTTCTGGAAACAATTTCAACGTGAAGTTTACAAAAGCACTTTGTCACCAACATGGAACTCACGATGAAAGATCTTTTTGTCATGAAAGGATTTTGTGCGTTCTATGTAGATATAGGCGTTTTCATATGCATCTAAGCGAAATTCCTCAAGTTCTGTGAGTTGGAGTAATCTATGGTCACGAATGGCCTTGGGGTCAAATTTAAGAAACTTGATAGCCCAGAATGCTCGATGCTCGATGCTCTAATCGATGAGAATGCTCGATGCTCTAACTTGATAGCCCGAAATCCTCCATATTATTTTAAGGAGGCGATTAAACACGAGGTTGGTATAATTCCAAAATTTGAAGAAGTTTAGGATCTAGAAGAACATTGTACATGGTTATTGCAGCCACTCCTCTCCAGGAAAAGGCATTGGGGAGTAAGTGGGTGTTTACCAAGAAATATGATGAACATGGAACCTTGCAATGGTCGAAATCCCGATTAGTGGCTTTCGAGAATCATCAGGAAGAAGAATCGATTGTACTAAGAAATTTGATCATGTGGCAAAGATGGTCACGGCACGCACTTTCCTCAGTGTTGCTACAGGGAAACAATGAGATATTTATCAGATAGATGTGAATAATCACCCTTCCACCCCACTTTTAAATCACCCTTCTACCTGCTGCAATATTAATCAACACTCTCCCTCATCTATAAATCGCAGCCTCATTTCCCTCCTCAATCTGAAATTTCTTAACCCACCCCTGAATCCGAAAATTGAGTATCCGCCGCCGCCACTGACCCCTCCTCCGCCTTTGCAAATCTAATACCCCATCATCTGCAAATGAAAACCCCCTCCCTGCTATAAAATCGGGGCTCCTCCTTCCCCATCGGAAAATCGCAGCGCCTCCCCCCAATAAGCAAATCGCAACTCCTCCCCCACCGAATGTAATAGCTCCAAGCTCCAGCCAGACTGTAGCAGCCGATTTACACTTTTTTTTCTAGAAGGGCCGACTTCTGATTCAAGGGATAAAGAGAGATAGCTTTACAAAAGGAAGGGGATCGGATGACATGTTTTATAGTAGGGAAGGGTGAAAATAATGATTTTGTCTGATTTTTCTTTCTTTTTGCAGAAGAAGAACAAGAAGATTCGTGAAGGAGATGAAAATAATGACGTTGAGGAGAACAAAGAGGAAAATGATGCTAATAATGATCAGAAAGGAGGAGAAGACGGTGGGAAGAAAGACTACGGTGGTGGTGGAGGCGGCGGAGGAAGAGGAGAAGGAAAATGCACTGGTTCTAAATATTTTTGCATGGTTGTGCATCTAAAGTTGTCCGGCGAGTTTGAGCATTTGAAGGTGTATATATGGTTTTTTCTCTGTTTTAGTGAAATTATTCTGGTGGAAAGAAAATAGTTGGAAAGGGTGGGAGGTGTTTATGGGTGGTGGAAGGTGGAAAGGATGAAGGAGATGGTGGTGGAGATGAATGGCGTCGGTGGAAGGGATGAAGCAGATGGTTGTTGATTGATTCATTTTTTTTAGTAAATGACTGAATTATATATATATTTTAAATTATGGTATAAGTAGTAATTGTGTTATTATTTTGTAGTGTTTGAAATAAACAGCTAAAATTAAATAGAAAAGAAATTAAAATATAATAAAAATATCATTGTGGTGACGAAATTAATAAACTGTGGTGCCGGAAGTGAAAAATAGGATGTCGATAGAAGCCCCTTAATATATTCGGGTGGTGGGCCTAAAGGACAAAATAAGATTCAATATGCTGAAATAGGACCCAAAAAATAAAAAATGGTTGACAAGGACCAAAAATAGAGATGTACAAAAACACCCTTAATTATAATAAAAGATTTATTTGTTTTTTTAAAATTAAATTCGACCAAATAAATACCCTTTATTACTCCTTTAATTCTTAGAAAGATGGGGAGTTTTATTCCTTTATTCTTGCTAGAAATAAGCTGATTTTGAAATGGCAATTGACACGAGAATTAACTACCACGGAAATCGTGGTATCATCAATCCACGATAATGGGTTACTACATATACATCAAATCAGGATGGAAGTTAAACCAACAAAATGTTGTTTTTTAGGCATTGCAATACATATCAACTTGTGAAGTAATAATATTCATAACAGAAGAACAACAATCTGAATTATTCATGAATCACAGGTTTCATGCTTGGCCGTTTCATTTCTTAGAAAAATCAAAACAATTGTCTTTACTTCATTCTAGAAAACTTGAATACTTTACGTTAAGAAGAGGCAAGGTGTCTAGCATGATTGAGTCACAACCATCCTTTTTATCCTTTGCAAGTCTTCATCTGTCCATTTTTAGGAATGCTCTTGCCTTAGGACAACTTCAATAGGTAGTGAATCGGATAAAATGCTCGATCGAGTCTGTAGTAACAATTTATATAAATGTAGTAACACTTTGCAACAACATGTAGCAACATACAAAATAATGTAGAAACAATTCATAAAATTGTACTAACTATGATAGAAAAAGTAGTAACAATTAAGACTATGCGAAGAACATTCCAAAAATGTAGTCACAATTCAAAATAATGTAGTAATATCTTAATAAAATTTTAAGCTTATGTTTCAAACAATGTAGTAACTATTCATGACATGATCCCAATTGTGTAACAACACGTGAATATAATGAAGTAAATGCAGAAATTTCCATTATGTATCAGTGAAGACATGTTGTAAATGCAAACATTGAGCACAATGATACGTAACACCACACGTCCCTTTATATTGACATGTAGTACCTCAGTGCTGGAAGTAGGTACACACATCAGAAACATTTATCAGAAGTAACACTTGATTAGCATTAAGTATCACCCTTGACATATTCAAAATTCACACTCTCAACACACTTACATGTAGAAACACACAATACAATTCCACGCAATTGTAGTAACACTGTGATGGACGTAGTAACACATCCGAACAAAATCATCGAGAACTAACACGTGTTTTCAATTAGGTATCACCCAAAACAAGTTGTAATCTCACACACTGAACACACTTAAAAAAAGTAACCAAAACCAGCATTTTAACCATGCATATACAAGCGTAATTGGAAACTAAAAATTCAGCAAAGCATTATTAGTCCCTATAAAATTTTGAAGAAAAACTCAGCAACATCACATAAAACTTCAAAATTTGAAAATAAGAACCCATATTAGTGAACAATTTGGTAACTGCAGGCCATATGACAACTCAAGGTGGGATCCCACGGCAACAAACTCTGTCGCTTTTATGTAGTGATTGTTCGGCTTACAAGAATGGTTAAACAAACTGCCAGCTGAATAAACTGCTTTACCCACTTTGACCTAAACAGTTATCAAATGGAAACTTCTATTAGTCAAAATTAAAGAATGCTTTTCTCTGCATCTCTGCAAATTGCATAATCATTCAAGAATGGTAACATTTGCAAATCAAATCATTGATATCAAAATTCGATTCAAAATCAAACCCAATTCAAGAAAATTCGCAATACTTCCCAGGCGAAAAACCCAATTTAGTATGCTCATAAGGATAGTCAAAAAAAATCAGATCATAAGGAATTAAACAACACAATTCACGATTTTTGGTGTATAGAAAAAAATTTACACTTACTCGGTTTCTTTGCTTTTCTCAATGCCTTTTGCCATCTTCTCCTGTCACTCCAATTCTTCCTCGTCGAATCGGATTATTTTGGAAGAGAAGCGTGTGCAAGACAACACAAGATCGAGCATTCAATGATCGATGATTATTAGAAAGGTAGGAGAAGAGATGGCGGCCGGATTTTCAGTGCGAGAAAGATTCGCAATAAAGCGGAGGATTTCGAAGGATTTGCAGTTAATACGAAAGGAAGAGGGATTTGCGAGAGAAGATGATGGAGGCTAGGGTTTAGATTTAGGGATAATGGAGGAATGAGGCGGATTTTTGGAGTGCAGGAAGGTTTTTTCAAGCCAATATTTTGATAATTAAATCAATTTAAATCGTGGGAAAGAATTAGGAAATATTAATAAAGGTATTTTTGGATATACATTACTTTTGTCCTTTACAATCGGTGCGTTATTTTCTTGTCGTTTTTACACAAATAAGATGTAAACCCGTCTTCTACGACATTTTCTATAATATCAATAAGGTTGGATGCTAATCCATAAGAGAAGAGTGGTATGATCATAGTATTAGTGGGCTTGCTGTTTGAAAATAAGTGTTATTTAATTTTCCTAGATGCGTGTGGGTGATTATTCTATCACAAATTTTACTATGATCATGAATGAAATATGATTTGGTGATCAAAAACCAATTAAAATTGAAAAAACACATGTGATCCTATGTGTAAAATATAAAAATATTATGTTTTTTACAATTTTGTTTGTTGGCCAATCTCGGATAGCCACTCATCCACCGTCAAATTTTCTTTTTAATTCTTATGAATTATTACAAGATCATTTTAACATAGTTAGATCATTTTTATATAAATCTTTAACGTGTTTTTTTTTTTTTGTAACCAAATCATTTGATATGATCAAACTAATTTTCTGTATCATACGCGTTTAGCGTTACATTAATTAAAACCATTTGACTTAATAATTGAATTATTTTTTAGGTACTCATGGCATTATTAAAGAGTACAAAGTACATTATGTGCAGCCGTTTGATATATATGCTTAACAACCAAGAACATGCTTTATTATTGGAAAATGATGCGTAAGATGTTCCCACACTGGGTTTGCCACTAGTAGGTTTTAAGGAGGTAGAACTATGTTCTGACACGTAACTGATATAAGGAGAATGCCAGGCTATGACATGTGTGGGAAAAAAAAAAAGGGTAAGATGTTCATTTAAGTCCTCGTGAATTATGCTTTTAAATTAAAATTTGAACCGGCCATCAACCACAGTACTACATTGTTATCATGATATCATCGATAATGTAAAAATACATTGTATTACTTCTTGTTATAGAATTGGTGTGTATTCAATCATTTCAATAAAATTGATCTCTTAACTTTATGAAACTCGATTTATTGTTGTTTTTTTTTTTTTGCTTTTGCATCGAATTTGGTGTATGTCACGGTCTGAATATTTATGAAAATAGCATTATCCAATCAAATTTGGTAGGAAGGAAACTAATTGTGTCTAATTTTTCAACATACATGCAAATCAATAATCCCCATTGAAAGTGACCCTATGTAAACTATTAGAAATGCTATTTTATTATTAGGAATGCAACACCAACCCAAAGTAAATCAGATTCAAGTGATGTGATTTTACATTTGCAGCATGTGACATTAGGAAATAGGAAAAAAAAAAAAAAAAAAAAAAAAAAACACGGAAAAAAAACACACAGGCACACAAACTGAGATTACAATAAAAAATTTATGAAAAAGGCCTTCACATTCCATAACGGGGTTTCCTTTGCAATTGAACCCGGTTATTGAGCGAGTGGTCTTGAGCTCATTCTTAGGCTGATTTGTATTTGCATTGATAACTCTCACCATCATCTAATGTAATGCATATGCAACCAGATTGAACGGTGTTATCGCAGGAGGTGAAATCCTTGACCCAAAGAAAATCCGCCACACGGCATTCATCATTACCATCATCATCCCCACCTTAAAGTCGTCATCGAAGAGCTTCACATTCATGAAGATAGTGAATTCTTTTCCAACACTTTTTGCCCCTGATATGTGACCCTCGTAGTTTCTTCTCCCACTTTCACCTTCATTTGCAACTATATTTAAAGATTATGATATGTTGGAGATATAAGCCAAACACATGAAATGGGAGCTTGAAACATGTGTTGAAGCGATCAACTTTAGCGTAAATTTGGATACGCTCCGGTGAGATTAAGCGAGAGATTATTACGTCTAAGAATACTACTCAAGGAGTAGATGATATTTTGTTTTGGAATCGCTCGATTTGGATATCGGATGAATAAGAAATTATTGCGTAAAGTTGGTGTAAAACTTGTGTGGGAGAGGAGTTGAAAGTGTGATCAACTCAAACTCTCCACATTGGAAAGATGGGAGACTTGAGCTCCATATTTAATTGCTAGTGAGACATATGGATGTGCCTGAGGGGCAAAGCATATTGTGCGAGGAGGAGGACTCGGATAATTCCACACGCGTGGCGCCTCCGCCCGTCTGTCCGGCTCGAGCTTGAGCTCGGTTCGGTTGAAATGCTACTATTAGTTTTGGACAAAATTTCATTATGAAATTAACCATAAATTAATTTTTGGCATTTGATTATGTCATCGGACTAATCGAATTCAAGAAGTCATTCGACCAATCGAGAATTTGTATGCGACACGTCTAGAAGCTAGTGTCTAGCTTAGAATTATGCAAGATATGAATTATGATATATTATATTCTGTAAAATAGATAATTAAGAATATGATTTGGTGATCAAAGACCAATAAAAAATGAAAAACACATGTGAGCGTCGTGTAAAATATAAATATTATGTTTTTACAATTTTGTTTTTGGCCAATCTCGGATAACCACTCATCCACCGTCAAATTTTTCTTTTTAATTCTTATGAATTATTACAAGATCATTTTAACATAGTTAGATCATTTTTATATAAATCATTAACGTGTTTTGTGTTGTAACCAAATCATTTCATATGATCAAACTGATTTTCTGTATCATACAACGTCTAGCATTACATTAGTTAAAACCATTTGACTTGATAATTGAATTATTTTATTATGTACTCATGGCATTATTAAAGAGTACAAAGTAAATTATGTGCAGCCGTTTGATTTAACAACCATGAACATGCTTTATTAAGTCATTCGACCAATCGAAATTAAATGCGACCGTCCGAAGCCGGTGTCTGCAGCTTAGAATTATGCAAGATATGAATTATGATATATTATATTACTGCCAAAATACATAATTAAGAATATGATTTTGTGATTAAAGACCAATAAAAATGAAAAACACATGTGATCCTACGTGTAAAATATAAATATTATGTTTTTACAATTTTGTTTGTAGGCAAATCTCGGATAGCCACTCATCCACCGTCAAATTTTCTTTTTAATTCTTATGAATTATTACAAGAGCATTTTAACATAGCTAGATCATTTTTATATAAATCATTAACGTGTTTTTGTTTGTAACCAAATCATTTGATATGATCAAAGCGATTTTATGTATCATCTGGCGTTTAGCGTTACATTAATTAAAACCATTTGACTTAATAATTGAATTATTTTATTAGGTACTCATGGCATTATTAAAGTACAAAGTACATTATGTGCAGCCGTTTGATGTATATGCTTAACAACCAAGAACATGCTTTATTAAGTCATTCGACCAATTAAATTTGTGCGACACGTCTAGTAGGCTGGTGTCTAGCTTAGAACTATGCAAGATATGAATTATGATATATTATATTACAGTAAAATAGATAAAATTTGATTTGGTGATCAAAGACCAATAAAAATGAAAAAAAAACACATGTGATCCTACGTGTAAAATATAAATATTATGTTTTACAATTTTGTTTGTCGATAAAGTGACTTAAACTCTACATCTGGTGGAGACCAATCGAAGACTCGGTTGTGTGATGGACAAGCGAGAGTGTATTCAATTACACATGCGTCAATGAGGGTGGAGTCTCTGGGGAGGCTTCGATGGTGAAGTCTTGTCAGCGAGGTTAAAATCTGCTGAGTCTTGGAATCTGATGAGGAGTCCACACATCTGTTAATACTGTTATGTAACTATTATCTGATGTCATTAAAAGAGTACATGTGTAAGGGTATTTATGGCGGAGATCAGACAAAAGATTCACGACGGCTGAGGTTTAGAGATTTGTGCCTATAAATACAGTTGTTGTTGCATTAATACGTGTGTGTAAAATCGTAACTCACTTCATAATAATAAAGATCTCTTTTTACGCCCGTGGTTTTTATCTCTCACTTTGAGAGGGTTTTCCACGTTAAATCTATGTTCATCTTGTTTTCATTATCTCGCTTTGATTATTTATGTTTGATTGCATCTGTTTCTTTCTTGCATCTAAAGTTATCTCCGTGGTTTCATAACAAGTGGTATCGGAGAGGTTACGGAAAACAATGCATACGATCAACTTCATCTTCACCAAGACCTTGACAAGGTGCTAGGATCTCGTGATAAAGTTGTGATCTTTAGCAAGAAAGATGTCCGATGATAAGCGTGAAAATCGATAAATTTACGAGGAAGGAGCAGTTTTGATGCTGTGGCAAATCAAGATGCATGCCTTTGTTGAAACAGCGAGGGTTTTGGAATCCTTTATCGACAAACCAAATATAGGTACAACAGATTATGCGATCTGGAAGAAATCACATTCAACCATCATGTTGGGCTTATCGATGATGTTA